>CM047808.1:44100281-44325408 GCA_026214975.1 Gentiana macrophylla | reverse complement strand
TTACGTAAATGTTTAAAAACCAAAAATAAGACAAAATAGTGGTTCGATTGGGGACTCGGGCCGACTGGCTGCCCCCTCCAACTGGCGCAGACATTGGCGGCGGCTTTATGGCTACCGCCCGTCGGGTTGTCTTCTCAACGGGAGATCGACCATTTTGATTTGTGATATTTATTGTGCATAGATATCTCGTTTGTTTAGTTGTGTCGTATAGCCAACCAATGGTTCCAAATAGTTTGAAATTTGGGATACCATATAGCATATTAGTCTTTCCAAATTTTGATTTGGAATAGGCATAAACTCTTTTCAAATATTTGATTTGTAAAGGCTAGGCCCAGCTACTTCAAAATTTGATTTTGGAAAGTGGCCAGGCCTAAACCAAAATTATTTTACCTTTCCAAATATTTGATTTGGAATGCCTGAGCCCTTTCAAATATTTGATTTGTAAAAACCTAGCGCAGCTACTTCCAAAATTTTGATTTTGGAAAGTGGCCAAGCCTAAGCCAAATTTAGTTTATGTCTTTTGGTTTAGGAAACCAAATGCATCCATTTTGATTAAAACCAAAGGAAAGGAAACAAATAGAAGACTTTATAATTTTAATTTTATTTTGAATAGTTCAAATTTAATTGAAATTAAAATCGATTTAAAATTAAATGTTAATTTTAATTTTTGATTAAGTCATATAATTAATTAAAAGTTATTTAATTATTGGATGTGATAAAATAAAGACGCATAAGTAGTTAAAATTAGAATTTAATCTTTTCATAAGATAAAATTGTATGGATTAGATGTGTAGATATAATATGATTATATGGACCCGATTGATCGTGGACTCTGGCCAAATAGGATAGATGAAGCGTTTTTCTTTATCTTGGTTTTGAAAAATTGTCCTAGGCCGTTATGAAGAACGTGACCTAGTTTACCTTTGCATTCATCCCATTCCGTTAGCTCCCCGTGTGCGGCGGGTGTAATTATTTATTAGATAGATTATTATGTAACAATAATGGAGCAAGAAGATGAAGACAAGAAGAGATAAAGAACTCATTGGCGTGCAACATTAAAGATCCTATAGGAGGTTGCGCACACCCTTAGTTTGTGACCAGCGGTTTCGCGTCAATTTGTATTCGAAACCGCACTAGAAAAAGTCCATGATCATACCGGTTATTTTGTGCGCGCGGAATGTTGTGTATGTTTTACTTTATATGATATCGTAGTAATATGCACATAGTAGATGAGACCATAATTAAACAAAATTAATTAAGTGAATTAATTTAAAATTATTCCCACGCCTAAAAATCGAGCCAAAATTGTCTCCCAATATTATAATGACGGTGAAGAGCTTTGTTCGGATCAATTAATCGGCCCTCGTCGAGAGTTGACTACCACGGGTATATCATTATTATTGAGATATGATGAATTACGAGATCTCATGAATATTGGGTTACACTCGACTAGAATCTTGCGGTAATTGGCCTGCGTCGGGGTATGCGATTTTAGAGACAAGGGTTGACTATCACATAGAGATGTGAAGCGTCAAGGAGTTGACTAGTCGACCACGGGAGTCGACGCGATGCGTCATTGGTAGGAGTACCTACTGTCGAAATTATCTCGGTTGATCGGCCCTCGTCGGGAATCGAGGTAACTAGATGGGATCCCAGCCACTAAAGAATTAATTAAATTCTTGAAAGCCAATTGGGAATTGTTGGCTAGTGGGAGTAAGACCTTATAAAATTTTAAGTGTAAATTTAGGGTTTTTTTATACATGAGCTTTTACTTATTCTATCTTTATTTATTGTTGTAGAAAATGTCAAACAAATTGAACCTTCGTTTTATCATCAAAAACAAGCTTGACGGAACTAATTTTCTCGATTGGGAAAAAAACCTCAAAATCGTTTTGAGGCAAGAGAAGATTGGCTAGGTCTTGGGCCAGGCCTCACTGGAAAAGCCTGTTGAGGGTTGAGTGCAGATCTTCGTCGAGAAGTATTACAAGCAGCGTTCGCAGCAGATCTTGATGCTACATGTATCATGCTTTATGACATGACACAGGCTGCGAAGCTTGACATTGAGTCTATGGACGCTACTCAATCATGGTTCACTAAAGGAACTCTATGCTTCTGGTCGCCTTTGAGAGGTATGAGTCTCGAAGGCCCTGTTTGGTTGTAAGATGGCATCCGGATCATTGTTGTGGGGACACACGTGCTTAAAATGATCGGGTACATAGAGAGGCTTGGGAAATTTGGGCCCAAGTTGGAGCGAGTTGAGTATTGACTTGATTACGCAATCTCTGCACGATTCATTCTCGCATTCGTGATGAACTATCACATGAACAAGATAGATTGCTCTCTTGCGGAGTTATTGAACATGTTGAAAGCTGCAGAGGAACCTTTGTAGGAAAGGAAAGCAAGTGTTCTTTGATCACTTCAAGCAAGAGGCAAGGCCAAAGCCAGAAGAAGTCCAAGAAGGCGAAGGCTGCACCTAAGCCAACGCCTAAGATAGCGAAAGACAAATCCAAGAATGCTTGCTTCCATTGCGGTGAGACCGGACATTGGAGAGAAAGCGCAAAGGCTTCTTGAGTACCAAGAAGAAGCATTCGATGCTTCAACTTCGGTATATTTATGATTGGGATCAATATTACTTCTTTGAGAAGTCTAACCACCTGGGTATTAGATCTATGGTTGTGGATCTCATATTTGTGCGAATATCGCAGGCACTAAGAAGAACTAGAGAGCTAAGGAAAGGAGAGGTGGACCTACGCGTTGGGAATGGAGCAAGTGTTGTTGCACTAGCCGTAGGAGTTTATTTTCTTTCATTGCCGGCAAGGCTAATATTAGAACTTAATAAGCTGTTATTTTGTTCTGCTCTTATGAAGAGCATTATTTCTATTTCCGCATTAGATGTTGATGGTTTTTCATTTACGGTTGAGAATAAATGTTGTTCTTTTCACGTGATGGAATCTTTTATGAGTCTTGGCATACTAAGCAATGGTCTCTACATATTAGATATGAATATTGGCGTACTTAATATAAATAACAAGAAAGCCAAGACAAATGACTTGAATGAATCCTACCTATGGCATTGTAGACTTGGCTATATAAATAAGAATCGCATCTCCAAACTCCATAAAGATGGAATGTTGGATCAATTCAATTACGAATCATTTGATACATCTGAAGCTTGTTTACTTGGAAAGATGACAAAGTCACCTTTTAATGGCAAAGGATAAGATCCAATGAATTACATGAGCTCATACATGCTGATGTGTGTGGCCCAATGTCAATTCAAGCCAAATGAGGATACTCTTATTTTATCACTTTCATGATGATCATTCTCTCTATGGTTATATATACTTAATGAAGTATAAGTCTGAAGCCTTCGAAAAGTTCAAGGAATTCGAAGTGAAGTGGAGAAACAACTAGGTAGAGAAATCAAAACACTTCGATCCGATCGAGGTCGAGAATACCTAGATGGAGAGTTTCAAGACTATTTGAAGGAGAATGGGATTCTACCGAATGGACCCCCCGGGACGCCAGATGAATGGCGTGTGCGAAAGGAGGAACCGCACCTTGTTAGACATGGTGCGATCCATGATGAGCTACTCTGATTCTCCCAAAATCATTTTGGAGGTATGCTCTAAAACCGCATCCTATACTGCTTGAACCAAGTTCCATAAAAAAGCGGTTGAATCCACACCATACCAAGTATGGCACAAGAGAAACCGAGTCTAGCATATCTTAAACCTTAGGGTTGTCCAACTTACGTGAAGCGGATGATGCCTAACAAATTAGAAGCTAGATCGACAAATGTCCTGTTTGTGAGTTATCCTAGAGAAACTAGAGGATACCAATTTTACCATCCTGAGGAACAAAAGGTGGTTGTTGCCAGAACTGGCCACTTTCTACAGAAAGAGTTTATTCTGGATAGGGTCAGTGGGAGTAAGATTGATCTTGAAGAAATTCGAGAACCACTTACTGAGACCTTGATCGATTGATGGAAGTAGAGGACTCGTCACACACAGATGTGACACGAGTCTCTACCATGGACACACTGGAACCTCAAAGATCCACCAGGGAACGCCGTGAACCCGAAAGGTACATAGGCGTGTATCTCATGGAAGATGAGGACCCTAGAACTTATGAGGCAAGTGCTATTAAGGCATGACAAAGAGAAATGGATTGAAAGCCATGAATTACGAAATGGAATCCATGAAAGACAACCAAGTTTGGAACTTAGTTGATCCACGAGGAATAGTTCACATAGGGTGTAAATGGGTCTTTAAGAGAAAGACCGACATGGATGATAACGTGACTACCTACAAGGCTAGGTTAGTGGCAAAAGGATATAAGCAAAGACTAGGAGTTGACTATGACGAAACATTTTCGCCAGGTGCCATGTTAAAATCCATTAGAATTTTGCTCGTTATTGCGAGATACCATGATTACGAAATCTGGTAGATGGATGTGAATTGACTTTCCTTAATGGGAACTACAATCTGAGAGTAGGTGTATATGACATGTACACTGAGGTTTCACAACCAATGACTCGAGGATGATGTAAAGCGCAAAGATCCATCTATGGATTAAAGCAAGCTTTTGGAGTTGGAATCTTCACTTTGATGAGATAATCAAGCAGTTTGATTTCATCAAGAATGAAGATGAGCCATGTGTTTACAAGAAGGTTAGTGGGAGTGCCATTGTGTTCTTAGTGGTTTATGTAGGCGACATATTGCTCATAGGGAATGATGTGCCAATGTTACAATCAGTCAAAGCTTGGTTATCTAAGAACTTCTCAATGAAGGACTTGGGTGAGGCATCCTATATTCTAGGAATAAAGATCTATAGAGAAAGATCTAAAAGGTTGCTTGTGCTGCCATGAATCCACCTACATAGACAAGATGCTAAAGAGATTCGGCATGGAGCGGTCCAAGAAAGGATTCTTTGCCCATGTCACATAGGGTCTACAGCCGAAGGGAATGAGTCTAAGGCAGAGCGGAAAGAAGGCACAAATGAGTAAGATCCTTATGCTTGGCAATCGGGTCTATCATGTATGCCATGTTATGCACAAGACCGGATGTCTCGTACCCTCTTAGTATGACTAGTAGGTACCAGTCAATCCAAGTGATGGTCTTTGGATTCTTTGTCAAGAATATCCTTAAGTACATGAGACGTACTAAGGATATGTTCTAGTTTGAGGAATGATGATTTAGTATTAAGAGGTTACACAGGCGCCTTGGTTTCCAAGCGACAAGGATGACTTTAAGTCACAATCTGGATTTGTTTTCACTCTTAACGGGCGGAGTAGTGGTGGAAGAGTTCCAAGCAAGAGACTACTGCGAGACTCTACAATGAAGCGAATACATAGTGACCTCGGACGCGGCAAAGGAAGCGATTTGGATGAAGAAGTTCATTATTGAACTTGGTGTGGTTCCTCCACTGAAGGTCAGTGCCTTTGTCTTGTGATAAAAATGGAGCGATATCTCGATCAAAGGAACCAAGGTCTCATCGTAAGTCCAAACATGTGCTACGGTGCTATCACTTGATTAGAGATAGTAGATAGAGGAGATGTAAAGATAGAGAAAGTCCACCTGAGATGATAACATAGGCGATCTACATTAACAAAGCATTGTCTCAAGCAAAGCATGAGAAACATGTTCACTTGCGGGCTTAGGCATATGGGTGATTGGCTTTAGGCCAAGTGGGAGATTGTTGGAAGGTGTCTAAACCCAATCGGGTTGGACCGGATCCGACCAGTCGGGTCATTCTGATCTATTTAGTTCATGTAATAACTTTATTATGATTAATAAAAGCACTTATGTTATTATATATTGTTTAATCTTCATATTATTTGTTGTATATATATATATATATATATATATATATATATATAATGCGTCTAGTATCAAACTGTGATAGAGAAACCATGATAGTGATTATGGTTGATGAGATCTCTAATCACTATAACATGTTTGATACTTAAATGTCTCTAGTCATATGTATTGTCAAATGAGACATTGATAGTATAATCAGACTAGCACGTATTGGATGTCTTCTACCTTTTAGAAGATAGGGATAGATCTTGTCTATCGAAGTGTAGAGACACTTGGACTGTACGTGGACGTGTATTAGACAATGCGTACGTTAGACTGACCCACTTACATTAAGTGTCACACTATGTGGCGGTTGTGTAATTATCATTGCCAATGGCTGGGGAAACTTTGTTACTCGTCCGGCTGGGGAGTACAACACAACCTTGGTATGTGAGTTCTACTTTGTTTTATCAGAGAATGGCCACATTGATCACACAATACTATCACCGTCCGTGGAGTAGCGGTTGATTTTACTCGGCGCTATTAATAATTTCTACGGTCTTCCCAATCCTGCTGAGGATTATGATGTTACCTGGGACCTTGAGGACGGGATCAACTACTATGGTGCTCTTTCCGACGCTTTCCAATTCCTGCTACGTAACGAGTGGATATCGGGCTATTATAATGGTGTTGTTGGTGGTTGCTCTCGGTGGAGCTGTGTATGAAGGTGGAGGTGCCGTACAATTGACTGAGTGAGTTGGTGAATTAGGCTTAGCCTTATCTTTTATATCATTAGAAATTCGTCCTCTTAATGAGGTTACAATAAGCCCTATTTATAGGGCGTGAGTAGACAACAACAGGTGTAATTACAATCAGGACTTGGTACAAGCGGATACGTGGCGTGGGCCCGATCCGCAAGGGAGGCTTATCAATATCCTGCCTGGGCTCGCATCCTATGTTTCGGGGTGTCCCCTAAGGGCACGGATCCCCCCTCTATAGGAGCGGACGATCGATTCCCTAGGAATCCGGCCGGCAGGATGGTGGGCCGGGTGATGGATCGGGGCGGAAGAGCGGGTTCGCCCTATCACATAGTATTGAAAATGTATTTTTATTGGAGATTTAAATACTTTGTTGGTATGAGTTTTAGTATTGGAAATGTATTTTTTTATTGGGGATGTACATACTTTATTGATAAAAGAGAAAAAATAAATAAATAATCATTGAAAATGTAAAAAGACAAATAAATAAAAACAAAACAAAATTCAAGTATAGCGGTGAAAAGGAGGAGTACCATGAAGAAGTAAAAATGTTATATGCTAAACCACAAGAGCTCAAGCGTATATCAATCATACCATTTTTTTCGTCCAAAATCGGATTATATATCAAATTACGAAAATCACAAACTTTACCGCTCTACAAAATTATACAAAAAACAAAAAATCACTACGGTGCAAAAACTTGTTTTTCCAAGCTAGACGTAACTCGATCTCTTGCTTTCCTAATACTCGATCATAACATTTTTTTAATATTTCAAAACAAATATTAATTATGAAATACAGGTAGTATTACTAGTTAAAAACAATACACTATTTATTTAATCAATAATTTGATTTAATTAAATGCATGAAGTCGTTAAAAAAGTTCAATAGACTACTATACTATCCTAGGAGTAAGAGTCATGAGGTTGGCTTAGTACATCCTCTAAAAATCAACTAATAGAGCCGATAAAGCATTAACCCAATAGGAATCATTGAGGTTGTTAACTCGGAAGTTCTGATTCATGTCCCAATAGAGATAAAAGTATGAGCGTGTGTTTTTTTTATTACTATAAAATATATAAAAAAATCAACTAATAGTGCAATAGTGTGAATTCATTTATATTGTTACGATAGATAGTTGATAGTGCAAGAGTGTGAATACATTTAGTGTGTATATATTGTTACCATAGATAGGTGATAAGCATTCATTGTGATTAATTGATACTCGATCATAGGTGTATATATTGTATCTCTTGTAAACAGAATACTATCCATCATTTTCCCCAACTCATTCCTTAAACTTATCATCAACTAGAAAAAAAAAAAAAAAAAAAAAAAAAAAACCCTGCGAGTCATCATACATATATTTCATGTTTTGCGAGATCTGTACGGAAACTAAAGATGATGACGAGATGTTCGAAATACCCGATTGCAACCATTTCTTCTGCAAACAATGCATCAACAATCACATAGAGGCAAAACTCCATGAAAATGTCTGCAATATCAAGTGTCCGGCTGCTGATTGCGGCCTTTTTCTCGACTTCCATTCTTGCAATGCATTTGTGTCCCAAGATGTTCTATCCAAATGGGATCGAGCCCTTTGTGAATTTTCAATTCTTGATTCACAGAAAGTGTATTGTCCATTTAAAGATTGCTCGGCCGTGATTCTTAAAGACGACATTGATGAAGTGGTCAAGGAATCGGTATGTCCAGATTGTTGGAGGCTTTTTTGTGCGGAGTGTGAAGCGCCGTGGCATTCGGAAATGGATTGTGAAGAATTTCAAGCATCGTGGGAAGGTGAAAATGAAAGAGATTTCATAGTGAGTGAACTTGCTAAGAAAATGGGATGGAGTAGGTGTCCTCGCTGCAGATTCTATGTTGAGAAGATAGATGGTTGTATACACATTACTTGCCGGTTAGTTTTGTCTACTCCTGTATTCTTTGCACAATTAAGTGTCAATTTCGCAACCTGTAGTTTTACCAACACACTTTTATATTATTTATCTTTAAGGGACCATAAAGATCAATAGAACCACATCAATGAATAGTACTTCCTCTTTTTTTTATCAGTCACTTTTAGTGTGCAAAGACACATGGTAGAAATGATTAATGTGCGGAATAGAGTATGAAATGACTAGAGTGTCATTCTTTAATCTTTTGAAACCATTAAATACACTATATTGATACTATTGGAGTTTCAAAATAACCTTTGGTGTTTTGATGCATTTTAAATGTATATTTTATTATTTCAAGTCTAAGACTTTGTTTAAATCTTGTAATTAATATGAGGGCACAAGTGGAAAAAAAAAAACAATAAAGCGATGTATTGGTAATCTAAAAGCAGCGGATATAAGTGAAAAGTACAAATTTTCAAAAATGACACTTAAAACCGGAGGGAGTACAAAAAGTATGTTGTGCGTTTTGTTGTCTTTAGATTCGTTTTTGCTCTATCACTACTCAACTAAAAATCTACTCAAATTACACAATAAATTAAAGAGAAATATTTGTGTCGAACAAAATATACACAATAAATATCACAACAAACTTTTAAGCTATTGATTTTTGGAGACCCGCATGATTGATAGGTTTTACATCATAGTTAATGTTTTGTGTACAATGTTGTAGTCATTTTGATGTAGTATTATAACTACTCATTTTAAAACAAAGGAGAATAATATGTCCATAACAAAAAAGATACACAACACGTGTTATGTAATTCATTATGATAGAACATTCATCTTTTTTTAACAATAAACATTTTTTTTACTTAGCCTTCAAAGGGCAAACATCTCAAAAAAAACTTTACAAGAGGTATGATCCAAAGGAACATAAAGCAAAAGCTCCTATAGTAATTATGCTACTCGATGCACCAAGCTAGCCGGATGTTCTTGACACACTCCACAATTTTAGATAAAAAGACATATGCTGGTGGCCGCTCCTTCTCCTGTTTGTGTGTGATCATGTTTCGCCACAACCATATCCGTGATTTGTTTACGCCCAAACATACTTCCACTTCTTATCGGCACCTTGGCTTAAGTTCGAGTTCACCATTCCTCTTGAGAAGGTGCCCCAAAGAATTGGCTTCTAGAACATTCATCTTTCAATTGGTCATACAACATGATAAATGATGTAAATGTGTATGTGTCTTTGTATTGTGTCTAGTTTTTTTTTTGGGGGGAGATGACATTATTCAAAATCAAAATAAACAATTAGCTAATCGAGGTCAATTGTAATAATTAGAAATAAAGTAGTATACATACTATCTTCATAAATGGCTCTTGCTCCTTTTTGTATAAACTCAGATCTTGTAAAAATTTAGCAGAAAAATGATACGAGAAAAGCCGTTACACATTATAACGAATATCACAGCGGTCATATAAACTATTGATAATGATCAATCAACATTATTATATAAATTCAACATGTGGATCGGAAAAACCCGATGAAAAGGATCGAAGTTTCGTGGAACGACTTCATTCCTGCATGAATTAGTAGTGTTTAGGTTTCTTGTTTTCTTTTTCTTTGTTTTGTACTTTGTTGTTTCAGAGCACAAAAGAGAAGTATACATACTAAACAACAACAATTATGCATAAGAGCCGTTTAAAGTTTGGCACATTATTCCTCAAAAAAATAATAATTAATACACATTGAAATAAAATTTGAATCTGAAAGCAGGAGGTGAATTATTGTTTCGAGAAATAAAATCTATACGGGAAACAATAGCAAGATGCCTTTTCATATTTACAACATTATACTACTCTTACGAAAATATAAATCAGTTTAGTTTTTAATTTATCTCATAATATAAATCCATCTACAATTCTAATGGAACACTTATTATATTTTTCTTTTCTTACCCTAATTAATTTATTGTATATTAATCTATTTTACAACTATTACATTAATTAGAATAAAAGGTATTCTAGACCATTAAAATTATTGACGCTTGACCAATTTTTTTAATCTATGTTAAAAGATGTAAACGGGTTTACATTTGGGAGAAGGTAGTATAAAACAAAATTTGAGTTTGGAAAAACAGAGGTAGAGAGAAGTTTTATTTTTATTTTTTAAAGGTAAAAACCTAAGTTTTAAGAAGTAAATTATATTATATATACTATATACTAAGCTAAAAGAATTATGCATGGAACAGTTACCCTCTAATGGTATAATTTGTAGGCTGGGTATCGCTTAGGTTAATGTTCTATAAATTTTTATGGAAAATTAGGGATAAAAACATAATAATCAGAAATATTTTTAAATAATATGGCATTTACATATTTTTATAGGAGAAGACAATGCGTAATTTTTATAGCGAGAAGAACAACGATGAATCAGAAAATCGGTGAATCTCCCGGTGAATCAGAAATCGGTGAATTTAAACGTTGAATTTCGATAGTGAATCCCGAAAATTAGTGAATTTCGGCGATGAATTTTGAAAATTAGTGAATTTCGACGGTGAATTTCGTCGGTGAATTTAAGCAGTGAATTTGAAATGCAAGTGAATTTCGACGAGTGAATAAATAGTTTTGTCGGCTTTATGCACGAAAGTTTCAAAAGCTGTCCTTCTACTCGATTGATGAAATATTTATGTCGCCCTACCATTCACCAAATTTTTATTATGTTGAGTTATGTTTGTATGTTTTGGTTTACCAATGGGCAGATGCGGATTCGAATTTTGCTACGCCTGTGGAGGCAATTGGAACGATACGCATGCTTGTGATGTGCAAGGATAATTGCAGTTCTATCTAATAGCATATTGATTATTGTATCAATGACTTCTTAAGTTTTTATTTCTTTTTTATTTTTATGATTAAATAAATAATGTAATTTGAATTTGTGATATCTTAAATCTTAAAAAAGATGTTATTGCATGTTAGGGGACCATTGTCGATCTCTGGGGATGAGATATATTGCATGTTTAACCCTCAAGACTACTTTAGCATTGCATACATCACTTTATTGTATTTCATTTTTGTTCTCCTGAATCTATTCAAGTCGAACATCAGTATTATATTAATTAAGGGTATCTGTATAAATACGTATTCAACTAATAAGATTGTTTAAAATTGGAGTAAACATGTAAATACAATAAATAAAATAGAGGACCCATCTATTTATGTAAAATCCCTACCAGTGCTGGATCGCGAATCATACTTATGTCAAGACCAGGATACAATTTGCTCAGTCGAAATAATCTATATCCAAAGCGAGCCGAAGGATCTCGGTTCTAACCGTAACAAAAATCATTAGGATCGTATATGACCATCTATCGACACTAAAAGGAGTCCTTATGGAAGCTCTTTTAAGCGGTTATTTCATACAAAAACACTTCGGCATTATAGCACGGGATCGATGACTAGGCGATCATGCGGCTATGTCCCATTGCTGAGATCTGATGCGACTAACGAAATCGATAGTGATAGGCACCAACTTAAACACTCGAAGAAACTTTTCATATACTATAACATCCATGAACGCTCCAATGGACTCTAGGAAGCCATCACGAAGGTGCACATAGAAGACACCCCACCCTTCACTAGAGTGCGCTTAAACAATAGTCTCACAGCGGCTTGAGAAATGGGTATGTGAAAAAGCATATCTATTGAAGGTTATGTCGATGAAAACACAGGGCCATGCACCAGAGCACCTTCGAGCCTTTAATGTATATATGCAACCAAAGATGATTTCTTTCGGGGAAGATCCTTCAATTCTAAAATCGATATAAGATCAGGGAGTTATCAGTAGTGTTTTTGTGACGACCGGACCTAAAACCTCTCAGAAAATCCTCGGATTTGGACCGTTCGGCTTAGGTTAGGTTGGTTTTACATAGTATTAGTCGACTTGGTTTAAAAAGTAGTAAAAACAATCAAGCGGTATTCTTGAGCACAAGAACCGATTCGAAGAGATGATGAATGCTAGGTTGATTAGTTCGGGGTTACCTCGAGAACTTGTGGGTGGGAGCTATACTCTCGGTAATTCCTTTCTTAATAAAATCCTTACAGAAGAAGGATGAATCCTGTATGAGTTGTGGAAAGGTCACAAGTCTAACTACAAAATCATGAAAGTGTGGGGGTGTTTAGCTAAGGTTGAAATACTAAACCAAAGCAAGTGAAGACATGACCTAAAACCATTGATTGTATATTCATTGGATATGCTCTCAATAGTAGTGTCTATCGGTTTTGGTACATAAATCGGATGTCCCATATGTACATGGAAATGTCATCATCGAGTCTATGAATGCTATGTTCTTTGAGGATATCTTTCCCTATAAGGAGAAGAGAAACAAGAATCAAGCATGAGCAAGCGGACTTATGAGTGAAGAAGAGGTGATCCTCAAGAACTTGAAGAGTCTCGTAAGTAGTAAGAAGGCTAGGACTTCAAGTCTTTTGGTCTTGATTTTCTAACCTATATGGTAGAAAATGAACCCAGGACATATGTTGAGGCAATGTCTGCTCAGAAGCTTCTTTCTAGAAAGAAGCTATAAATAGTGAACTAGAATCCATCAAGCAAAACAACACGTGGGAGTTGGTTGATCTTCCGCTTGGAATTAAACCACTCGGGTGCATGTGGATCTTCAAGAAGAAGTTAAAAGTTGATGGTTCTATTGATAAGTACAAGGCTAGGTTGGTGGCCCAAGGGTTCAGACAGAAAGAAGGTCTTGACTTCTTTGATACCTACTCACCAGTTATGAGAATCACTTCTATAAGGGTTCTCATTGCTATAGCTGCGGTCAATAACCTGAAAAATCCATCAAATTGATGTGAAGACTGCTTTCTTGAACGGTCAGATTGAAGAAGACATTTATATGAAACAACCCGAGGGGTTTGTTGTTCCAAGGCAATAGTGTAAGGTGTGTAGACTCGTTAAGTCTTTGTATGGGCTTAAACAAGCGCCAAAGGTGTGGCATATCAGGTTTGACAATGTTATGTTGTCAAATAGATTTAAGATTAACGAGTGTGATAAATGTGTCTACATTAAGAACACACCAAATGCCTTTATGATAGTATGTCTATATGTGGATGGCATCTTCGATAATGGAAAGTACTCATGATATCATCATGAATACTAAGAAAATGTTCATAAGGAACTTCGATATGAAGGACTAGGAGTGGCGGATGTGATATCAAGGATTAATATCTACAGAGTACTGATGGACTTGTGTTGTCACAAACTTATTATATTGAGTCTGTCTTGAAATGATTCAATGACTTTGATGAAAGTCCAGTTAGCACTCCATTTGACCTGAGTATGTACTTAGCCCAGAATATAGGTGAACCAGTGGATCAATTGAGATATTCTCAAATGATTGGGAGTTTGATGTACATAACCAACTGTACACGACCAGACTTTGCGTGTGCAGTGAATAAACTGAGTAGGTTCACGAGTAATCCTGATCATAGTCATTGGAAAGCCTTAAATAGGTTGTTGAGGTACATGAAGTACACTATGAGTCTGGGATTACGATATGCAAGATATCCAGCACTATTAGAAGGATACTGTGATGCCAACTGGATATCAGATACGAAAGATCCGAAGTCCACCATACTTACTAAAAATTGGTGGTGCTGAGTGTCCTAGAAGACTAGAAATAAATGTGCATACCTCATTCCAATATGGAAGTTGAGTTTATAGCATTAGATAAAATTTGGAGAAGAAGATGAATGGCTTAGGAATTTCCTTGAGGATACTCCATGTTGGCCTAAGCTGTGTTTGCTATCATCATACACTACGACGATAGTCGATCGGCTCTGAGGAAGAGCATGCGAGTAGTATGTATAATGGTAAGTCTCGACACATATGCCATAGACATAATACCATTAAACTCTAATGGTGTGATTTCCATCGATTATATAAGACCGAAGGAGAATCTTGCGGATCCTCTTACAAAGGTTTAGCTAGAGATCAAATGTCAATCTTGACAAATGGAATGGGGACTGAAGCCTATGAAGTATGTTTCCATATAATGGAAACCCAACCATGTTCATTGGAGATACCAAGATCATGGTTCAAAAGGGACAACTAAGTTATAAGGAACAATCAAGCATTAATTTACCCATTACTGTTAGAATAAAAGTGATATCTCTGAGAGGGTGTGAGGTTAAGAATAGCTTTTAATGATTCCTAAATCTTGATTTCAAGTGTGTTATGGCAGAATACTCTTGATAGGAGGTCAAGTGCGAAATGGGGCCGCTTCCGTGAGAATTTTCAGGCTTGAATTCTCTAAAGCACTTTCTGAAACCAAGTGTTGTCCAAGGCCGAGATGGACACAACCATGAGAACCAAAGCGGTGCTAGGGAAATATTGTGTGAGTTCCATTGTCTTGATTTACACTAAAGTATTAATGATTCAATACCTAGTTCATGGATTAGCCTAGTAAATCCGATAGTATTTCACTAAAAAGCGAGTTCAAGGCCATAAACTACCTCTCCTAATGCAATATTTTTCAGTCTGACTTATCTTCAAAAAATGTATTTGCATTTACATTAATTTTCATTCATGTAGGGGATTGTTGGAGATATAAGCAAACTCCCATAAAATTGGGGTCTTAGAATGTGTTGAAACAATCAAATTTAGCGTGAATTTTGGATACACTCCGGTGTGATTCACTGGGAGCTTACTACATCTAAAAATACTACTCACTGAGTAGATGATGTTTGGCTTTGGAATAACCCGATTCAGATATCGGGTGAATGAGAAATTAATGCGTAAAGTTGGTGTAAAACATGTGTGGGAGATGAGTTGAAGGTGTGAACAACTCAACTCTCCCACATTGAAAAAATGGGAAACTTGAGCTCCATATTTAAGAGTTTGTGAAACTCTTATGGATATGCCCCAAGGGGCAAAGCACTTTTGTGCATGAGGGAGGACTTAGGTAATTCCACATACGGCGCGCGCGTACCGGCTAAATCTCGAGCTCGAGCATGACTTCGATTCGGATGTTGCTATTTATTTTGGGACAAAATTTCTTTATGAAATTAACCAAAATATTATTTTTGTGTAATTGAGTCATCCAACCAATCGAAATTCAAAGATGCATCATCCGACCAATCAAAATTCAAAAGATCGTCATCCGACTAATCAGTTGAAGAAAGTAAGTCGGCCAAGAGTTTAAGGCGTGTGATGAGCGTGTTTCGCCAATTAGCCGACCTTGAAGACATGTTTCATCCAATCGGATTCGAGCATTGACTACTCCTCTCTACTATATAAATACCCCTTGGATGAAGGTTATAGCATCAAATTTTTGTCTTGTCTTCTCCACCACAATAAGCCTCTCATATAGATCTAGTTTTGAGTCGAAGAGTAATATAAATCTAGTTTTGAGTCGAAGAGTAATATAGATATAGTTTTGAGTCGAACAGTAATCAGATCACTCTGTAAGTTCGCCGGAGCTCGGATTTTTGAAGTGCCTCTAAATTCGAGGCGTAAGCCGTTGTATCTTGGGAAGGCGATTGCTATCACTTTGTGGGCACCATGCGAGCAATCCGTCTTAAGAAAAGAGTAACTTACTCGCCGGTTTGATCTCTAGTCTTTTATTTTATGCATTGTATTTTATTTTCTTATCGTTTCGAGTCAAATTAGTATTGTAATTGTTCTTTTATTAGATCTATTTAATCAAAAGAATTTTTCTTTTTGTTATTTAAATCCATAATTTATTTTCAGTAATTTCTTCCGCAAATTATGAAGCTGTTCCGTAAATCACTCCACACACGATACACTTTTCCAACACTTATATCCCACCCTCTACACCTAAAACCTCACCTTCATGCAGAAAATACACTCTGAATCATACACTCATAAACTTTAAACCCACATGTCTAGCTCTCTAAACCAAGAAGGCTCACACCTATTTACACTACATAAACACGACTTTTTGTGACAATCCTTTAGTGACAAATACTAATTTTGTTACAAAATGATCCTTCTTGTGACGACAAATACATTAGTCATGAAATGTGTCTTTAGTGACAACAAGACAATGTTGTCACCAAAGGTTTTAAGCCTTGACATTTCTACCACGAGATTATAACATATTTTGCATAAGCCTTTTATTATTATTATTATTATTATTATTATTATTATTATTATTATTAGGAGGGTTGATGACAATGTTAATCCTGATGAGTTGCTCGAATTCAGCTCGAGTTCGGTTAAATCATATTTAAGCGTTCATTTTGTGAGTCGAACATCGAGCTATTTGTGCGCGGATCGACTCGTTTAGAAAAATAATGCTTACGAATACTAAAACTATGCCAAATCCTTTAATACAAAAATACTCTGATGTATACCTTGGAACCTTAAGAATGGAGTTGTTAAGAACCATATGTAATACGATGAATAACCACATTAAGATCTCCAAATGAAAAGGAAAATAGAATAAGATAAAGGAAAAGACTTGAGCAAAAGTAGTCTAATTCAAAGATGAGACTAGAAAAACCAATGGTAATGAATAAGCCGAGACCCTTCTAATGATTCTTAAAACAAAGACTACAACGAACACCTTAAGTTTTGCACACAAACTTAAAATGCACTTTACAAAAGTTGTAAAATTCTAATGAGAAAACAACTCACAATAACAATATTATTAATCAATTCAAAGGTGTAAAATACATACGGTGTACCCCTCCTTTTATAGGCCAAGGAAGTTGGCATTTTATTTTCTAGAAAATAAAAATAAGATATAAAAAGAGAAATAATAATGAACCTAGTCACCTTCTATGTCTACATGAAAAAGAAACAAAAATAATTCCTAAAATAAAAGAAATCTTCAAATCAATCATTAATAAGTAATCCCCGATCAAATTGATTGATTATTTACCAAAATAAGATGAAGATTTGATGAAATCAATCATCATAAGCCCTATAATTTTCGTGCTAGATGGCCTTGGTAGACTTTATCAGAGACCAATAATAATAATAATAAGACTAATAACGCCCTGAATGGTACCAATAACTACACCTTTATTCACCTCGAATTCTGCTCAAGAGAGGATAGATAGGCTCGTTATTGTGTGGAATATGTGTTAAATGCTATGTGTGTGTTTCTAGGATCGTGATGCATCTATGTTATTTTCCGAAGATTTGGTCTTGTTTTTGTCTCGTTTTTCGTGTTTTATAAGATGTGCGAATCTGGAGCATTGGAGAATGGATCTGGACCAAGATTGAAGTCCAAGAAGAATTCTGTTGAAGAAAACGGAGAAAAGTCGGCCTGGTTTACCGCGGTCTAGGACCGGTAAACCGAAGACTTGTTGGACACGAAATTGATTATGCCGCCTGTACTAGGTCGGTTAGGATTTTAGAGTGTCATAAGTATGTCACTGTATCTATATAAGGCCACATTAGCAGATTATTGTATAAGATTTTCATATTATTATTATCAAATCTCTTCAATACATTATAATTTGATGAAATAAAGTTATTCCAAGCTTTTGAGGAGTTATTTCTGGTTTTCTCCCTTTCTCCATCATCTCTAGCTTGAGTAGATCCAGCTAGATCACCATTATTGATGGTATGAACCTTTGAACGTTCATTTTTGTCTTCAGTATGGTAGATCTGTTCGTATTTATGTGTTTTAGTTAATCTACATGTTTAAAGACCCCATGATTTACTTATTTTAATCGTATGTGAGCAATGTAGATCCAGGAATAGGAAAAGCCAACCCCGGTAAACCGGCGTTCTATACCGGTTTACCGCGGCAATAATTAGAAAACCTAAAACTGGGATGTACTACAGCTACGTTGATCGACATGTTTAATTAACAGTAGGTTAGATCTGTTCAATCTGCTTATTGTAATCGTAAACTAGCATGAAATATGAATAGTGAAGTGCTAAGTTTGGACATAGTCTTGAATGGACCTTAGGAACATGCTGATCAATGTCGACAACTGTCTAGGAGGGTTAGCGGTATGAGTTAGTGCTCGACATCGGTAATTCTGGTTCTTTATACGTATGGGCTATTACAGACCAATTAAGAAGGGTAACTTATGTATAGATTGTCTACTACCAGTGTCGGAGTAGATAAGAGTAGGAGTACCACCCGTAGCTGATGATTAAATCAAACGCTCGCTCGATTAATTTAAGGAAATTATGTGGGGAAGTAAACGTAACAATTAACTAATCCAAGTTAGTAGATCGGTGAGAAGTGGGGAAGAAATACCAAGTTTGTTTTATGTTTATTGTTGGTCCATGACCGCTTATGTTGCTTCTTAATTAGGTTAGAATCGTTTATAATTAAAGTTGCATTGTCTCTGTGGGATCGAGTTTGACTCGCATTTACTATACTACGATGTACCTAGTATTCTTGCTAGTAATATCGACGTTAGTGACTTACACGCGATCAAGATTTTTGGCGCCGTTGCCGGGGACAATGGTCAATTTTAAATATAAACGTTTTAATTCTGATTAAGAAGCCGTTTTTATTTTATTTTATTTTATTTTGAGTCTTGAGTCATTCTGGATCAAACCTGCATATGTTAAACTGCCAGAATGAGAAATTTTAAGGACGGTTTACCTTGGTTTACCCCCGGGTTACCAAGGCCTAAAACAATTGAATTCTGACAGCCCCTATTATTCTGTGTTATTCCCTGTTGATTTTAGTAGGTAGGTCCGCAACAGTTGGGACCATACCCAACTGAAGCGGAAGTTGCTAACCTTTTCTTTGTTTTATTTTGTCTTTTTCACAGAAAGATCAGAACACTTCAGAGATTCGATCAATCCGGAGTTGATAAAGAGCAACCAAGTCAAGCAATATGCCTCGGACAATATTGAACGTCACACCAATTTCTATGTACCCTGGATCTGAAGACAGAGAGCATTATGAAGCCATTAAGAAGCGGTTGGAAAAAGAGAAAGAAGCAATCGAGAAAGAGCCTGAAGAGAACTTAGAGGAGTATAGCACGTATCGTCCAGGTGAGTTCTCTATCGAGCTAATTGAAATATCATCTTCGGATTATGATTATGATGATCCTGAAGAGGATCCTGACATAATGAGCCTGAGGATTACCTAGACTCAGACACAGTGGTGAAGTTGGGAGACCCCGGCATGTTCAGACTTCCAATTTCTGTTAATGGTATATCAGTAGGATTAGGTCTCTGCGACTCTGGCTCGAGTTGCAACATTGTACCTTTTTCCCTCTGCCAAAAGATTAAGCTTCCGGTCATTATGGATCAAACCAGAACCATGACTTTCATTGATAGAACTAGAGAAATGCATGCCGGTCAGCTTAGGAAGTGCACGATTACGGCATGAGGGTTCACTTTTCCAATTGATTTCACGGTTATAGACGTACCAGAGGACCCAAGTGCCCCAGTTTTGTTAGGGAGACCTTTCTTAGCGACAAGCAGAGCAGTCATGGATTTTGATAATGGGGATATTACTTTGAGATTGAATAATGATGTAGTATCTTTTAAAATCTTAGAGCCCCTAGAAAATAGACCGGAAAGTTGCAAGATGGCTTATGATGTTGGAAAGGTATAAATTATAGAGATAGAGAAGGAAAGGCATAAGAATAGAGGTTGTAGTAGAAATGTTGAGTAGGAGTTTATGAGACTAATGCTGAGAGAGAGAGAAGAGAAGGACCACAACAAGACGCCCACGGAAGCCAATCCTTCCGTATTGCATAGTGGTGGATTTGAGCCTAAATTGGGAAACATGGAATCCTAGGGTGTAAAGTCTAAATCTCGACACAGAGGCAGACCTAGTACGTAAGCTAAGAGGGAAAGGCATGCTAGGAAGAGAGCTCAAAAAGGTTCTACAAGGATACAAACCTCTGGAGCGAAAGTTTGGCGAGTTAAAGCTCCAACCCCTGAATGATCGGAAATCTGAAGAAAGTCGAGCTGGCGACTATAAACTCAGAACTATTTTCTTAAACCCTTAGGTATATTAGGAATGAATAAAAGTAGCCGGATGAAGGGACGAACTTTTTTTCATCCTACCGCACCCTTAGGCTTGAAACCGATGGTTGTGGAAAGGTTTTTTTTTACTCGTTCCGGATTCTAGTAAAATAGGATAGGATCGAGTCGAAGATAACAACAAAAGGAGTAAGAGGCTAGTCAATTTGAGGTCAAAATTTAGTAGAGAGGTTGAGTAAATAGTGCAGAAGAGAAGTACAGAGAAATCTGAGGAAAAGAAGCCCCGGTAAACCCTAGGTTAACTCCGGTTTACCGAGCCTGAATTTTCAGTTTTCTGAACGTCAGATTGAAAAGCTGAATTTTTAGAGACACATGGAGGACACACGTTTCATCTGGCACCACCAGTCAGCTGAAACCGTCCCATTTTCCCCTCTTTTCAAATCTTTCATCCTTTCCCATAGTCCACCATAACTCCACCTCAATCCCATCAATCACCCCCTCAAATCCCACACCCTAATTACTTCTCTACCCACTATCCCACTATATCCTTCCATCTTTAACCATTTTCCTATTTAAACCATCCATTCACCACCATTATCATAATTCTATCTACTATCTTCTTCTTAAAATCATCTCAATTTTCCATTTCTCATTCTTCCAAAATCCGACCACCATCACCACCACTATCACCACCAAACCTCCACTAAGACCAAACCTTTCCAAAACATAAACCACACCATTTTCTTCATCCTGTTGCGGTCTAGTGCTTCTGTGCTAGTGAGGTGCTGTAGTTCTTCATCTTCCATTCAACAGAGCACTGTCCCAAAAAGAAATCCAGAAAAAATCAGGCCGGAAAACCCTGACCTACCTCCAGTTTACCGAGGGTCAATTTTCAAGAATCAGCATCAGCATCAGTACTGTTATCATTCAGGATGGGTCCAAAACGTAACCGATCTGTCCTTCGTCCCAGTGGTTATCAGAGTAACTATGGAGATGCTAACCCCTTGATAGAAGGGGTCGAGAAATTCCATTCATTAGCAATCTATGAGTCGTTCCGAGGGCATTGGAACGTAACCTGTTGCTCGAGAACGGGGCATGGAATTGGACGATTACGGAGATATCTTGCCACGAGCCTTGCAAGAACGAGACATTTTGGACATTTCCGAGGCACCGTCATGGTTCAACGCCACGGTGGTAAGGGAATTTTACGCTTATGTTTCGCACAACCCCGGAGCCACATTTGCGATGGTCCGTGGTATTAAAGTTGACTTTTCTATTGAGCGGATCAATGAGTATTATGGGGTTCGAAATCCACGGTGGGCCCAAATGAGTACACATCCTCGAGCAACATTGAAGATCTTGAGAGGATGAATATGACAGTTGAATTCTTTGGGGTGCAATGGAAGCGCAGTCCTGCTGGAGCACCCACCATCTTTCTAGAAAATGAGCTATCCTGGGATAGGAAGGTGGTTAATCGTTTTGTCTGTGCTCGACTTCTGCCGACCAAGCATACGGTGTCTGACACACCGAAGACGGTAGAGTTGATGTTCTATCTGGAGCAGGGATCTCCAATCAACATTGGTCTCCTGATGCATAGCCGTACTCATGAGCTTGCTGCCACATCTGAGCGCGAGCAGTTTCTGTATGGACCGATGATTGACATGTTCACTTTGGAGAAAGAGGTCAAGGTTCTGGTTAGTGATGACTGGGAAGACCCTGAGCCAATGATGTTCACAGTCAGTTTCAAAAGGGCAAAGACAGGTTGGAAGAGCAGAGAGAGAGCGTACTCCGGTCCTCGGAGTACCGCGGACTCAGAGATCCTTGCTAGAGGAGCACTCGTGAGAGATTGCGAGTCTACATCGCAAGATGGACAGGATCATATATTTCCTAGGAGTTCCTCCTGCAACCACACCACCTAGGACTGCCCCTCGTTATAGAGCATCTTCTTCTACAGCTGCTGCCTCCGGTTCTGGTCCACCTCCCGGTTTTGAGCCTAGAGATGACTGAGAGGGTTATTCTGATGAGGATTAGGCTTTTTCTTTTCATTGTTGTTGTTTTTCATTTTCTTGTTTTTTATTTTTCTTTCCTATCTAGTTGATGTAGCAGAATTTATTAATATAATGATTTTGACGGCTTAATTTGTTTTGGAGTTCATTATTTTCTCTTTTACTGCCGCCATTTTATTATATGATTTCTTGTCACCACTATTCTTCTTGGTATGTTTGAGTTACATAGCGCATATTCTTCATGGACTACTTACATGAGCCAGATGATCT
This sequence comes from Gentiana macrophylla, assembly GCA_026214975.1. NCBI lineage: Eukaryota > Viridiplantae > Streptophyta > Magnoliopsida > Gentianales > Gentianaceae > Gentiana > Gentiana macrophylla. The sequence continues at coordinate 44,302,725 of CM047808.1, read as the reverse complement.
ATAAGACGATCCAATTCTTCTTTGGTTCGACCCTTAACCGAAGCTAAGTTCCTTTTCATTTTCATTTTTCATCTTACACATTGGGGACAATGTTTCGTTTAAGTGGGGGGTACGGAACGTCACTTAGCTTCATAGCATTATATTCCATGAATTGTGTGATTATCTTGATTCTCTTTGATGCACGATTCACCACTTAGACTTTGATTCATTTCGACAGAATTTCAAAAAAGTATGATATATTTGATCTTTTCGAGTTAATTGACTTCATCTTTGTTTCATGATGCACAAGTGAGAGAAAATTCCCACTTCTGAAGTAGTGGAGTATTCAGCGCATATTCTGTTATAAGCCACAATTTTAAGCACGTATAACTCACTTCTCTTGGTGTGTAGTCGATAGCATATTTCTTTGACTAGAGTTGACCCTGACTTCATAACGAATCATGTTTCACCAACACTTATAAAGGCAAAGGAATTTCGGATTCGGTAGTTTATCATGAATGGGGCCGTGAGGATAGATAAATCAATGAGAACTCACCCGCCAAGAAAGAGAAGTGCATTGAAATATATACATCTATATTCTCTTTGGAAAAATCTGAGTCAATGGAGCGTAAAACGCACGACTTTTGCATAGACCGATAAACGCGAGCCTAAGAGTAATACATACTCAGTTCTCGATCCACCTTGCCAGCTAATTTGACTTATAAATAACATGTTGGAGACTAGTTAGTTCGACTACGGGTTGACATAATGTGAGATTGTCTGCATTACTAAGCGGTTGTGAAAGTTATTGCATACACATATTGGCTCATGACATGAATAGTGTTTAATGCATCACTGTTGGATATGAGTGACATGATCTTGATCTTTACTTTTGAGGCATAATTGTTTTTAATTAACTTGTATATTGATCAGAGTGTCGTGTTTCTTTTCACCTTTTTGCTCAGGACGATCAAAAGCTAAGTGGGGGGGGGGGGTAGTTGATAACGCCCTAAATGGTACCAATAATTATACCTTTATTCACCCCGAATTCTGCTCAAAAGAGGATAGATAGGCTCGTTATTGTGTGGAATATTTGTTAAATGCTATGTGTGTGTTTCTAGGATCGTAGTTCTGCATCTATGTTATTTTCCCAAAGATTTGGTACTGTTTTGTCTCGTTTTGCATGTTTTATAGGATGTACCGAATCTGGAGCATTGGAGAATGGATCTGGACCAAAAGAAATGTATTGGGCCAAGTAATTGAAGTCTAAGAAGAAGTCTGCTGAAGAAAACGGAGAAAAGTCGGCCCGGTTTACCGCGGTCTAGGGCCGGTAAACCGAGGACTTGTTGGACACGAAATTGATTATGCCGCCTCTACTAGGTCGGTTAGGGTTTTAAAGAGTCATAAGTCGGTCACTGTATTTATATAAGGCCGCATTGGCAGATTATTGTATAAGCTTTTCATATTATTATTTTCAAATCTCTTCAATACATTATAATTTGATGAAATAAAGTTATTCCAAGCTTTTAAGGAGTAATTTTCTGGTTTTCTCCCTTTCTCCATCATCTCTAGCTTGAGTAGATTGAGCTAGATCACCATTGTTGAATGTATGAAGCTTTGAACGTTTCTTTTTGACTTCAATATGGTAGATTTGTTCGTATTTGTTTAGTTAATCTACATGTTTAAAGACCCCGTGATTTACTTATTTTAATCATATGTGAGCAATGTAGATCTAGGAATAGGAAAAGCCGACCTCGGTAAACCGGCAGTCTATACCGGTTTACGACGGCAATAATTAGAAAACCTCAAACTGGAATTCACTATAGCTACGTTGATCGACAGGTTTAATTAGCAGTAGGTTAGATCTGACCAATCTGCTTATTGTAATCGTAAACTAGCATGAAATATGAATAGTGAAGTGTTAAGTTTGTCATAGTCTTGAATGGACCATAGGAATGTGCTGATCAATGTCAACAGCTGGCTAGGTGGGTTAGCGGTATGAGTTAGCGCTCGATATCGGCAATTCTAGTTCTTTATGCGTATGGGCTATTATGGACCAATTAAGGAGGGTATCTTGCATATAGATTGTCTACTACCATTGTCGGAGTAGATAGGAGTATGATTTGCACCCGTAGCTGAGGATTAAATCAAACGCTCACTCGATTAATTTAAGGAAATTATGTGGGGAAGTAAACGTAACAATTAACTAATCCAAGTTAGCAGATCGGTGAGAAGAGGGGGAGAAATAGCAAGTTTGTTTTATGTTTATTGTTGGTCCATGACCGCTTCTATGTTGCTTCTTAATTAGGTTAGAATCGTTTATAATTAAAGTTGCATTGTCTCTGTGGGATCGACCTTGACTCGCATTTACTATACTACATTGTACCTAGTATTCTTGCTAGTAATATCGACGTTAGTGACTTGCACGCGATCAAAGACTCCAACTAAAAACAAATTAGCAAAAAACTCATCTTCTCTTTAGTGCTTGATCCATGCTCTTTGGCCCAAATATGTTAAAATAATCAAAGTAAGAAATCATTCTCTTCATTTAGTTATGTACTTCCCAATCATCAATGTGAAATTATGGACCATGCGAGATATGTGGAAAATGATGATGGCTTGATGGTCCTCCATCATATCCTCCCCCTTTGAAATGATTCGTCCTCGAATAAAAAACATCATCTATAATCTTATTACATCATCATGATCCTGCCATCCACAACCAACAATAACAACAAATCTAGAACAAAAGATTAAGGATTAGTCCTTCTAACTTTATATTTCATATTCCTCTATAGTAAATCTATTCCACTGATATTATTTCCTCTATTATTCATGAAAAAATCAAATCAATTTTTACTATATTTTTCTTTGCAAAATTTTCACGCAGACAAACTTTTGAGAACCTTTCCCTTTTTAGCAAACTTACTCTCATTTTCTTATCAAAAACTTCACAAATGCTTAAGTTATCTTGGCAAAAGGATAAGGCATAAGAGTTCTGCAAAATTTTGAGTTCACTAAGCACAACATTTTTATATAGTAGACAACTAAAATAAAGATGATATGCTTCAGCTTTCACTTTCCATCTCACGGAATCTATTAAATCAATTTCGCCAAATTTATCCCCATTTTCATCAAATGTCTTTCTCTCAAAACAGGAACATTGATTGGACAACTCATATACATGCAAATCGCAATTACCAAAATGATGAGAAATAAAGATAATTTCATTATCAGTTAGAAACAGATCTAAATTATAATGAAAATATCTTATATCTTTTATTTTTGCACATGCCACATTTTTATCCCCACATACACCTTCAAGTGGTGAAGATTCTTCAACCTGCATAAGACATGATTTACCAACAAAAGACTGTCTTTAAATCACATAAAAACTTTTTCTCATATCAACATCTTCCGATTCAATCCTTTCATGAAAATAAGAATTAAGTGCATCAGGTTCCATTTGAAAATTATCAAGGCCAATGGAATCATTTACACTAGATTCTACCACGTCAAACAAAGGATTGTTATACCACTTGATTCCAAGATTTTCAACAATTGAATCCAAACACACATTAGATCCATTCTCAAGCATAGAATTTGTTGGATCTATATCTAAATCATGCTCGCAATTTTCATTCAAAGAATTAAGATCAAATTTATGTTCAAGCACATTACAACCCATGCCATTATCTTGCACCATTGGTTCAACAAATTCATTTGGTTGGCTTAAACATTTCGAAGATGACTCTTTTCTTGAAATAGCCATTTTAATTGAGTTTGAAGAACTTGTTGATTACTCAAAGAAGTTAGTATAATGGTTTTATTATTTTGATTAATTCAAAACCTGTTAAGTTTACCATCATACTTAGCTTACTTTTCCTTTGACCAAGGTTTTCCTAAAATTATATGACAATTAAGCATAGGAATGACATCAAATAAGAACTGATCATGGTAAGTCCTAAGAGAAAATGAAATCACAATTTGCTTTGAAACCTTAATTTTCTCAAGCTCGTTAAGCACATGTAGACTATATGGGTTTGGATGATCAAAAATTTTCAAATTAAGCTTTTCTACAGTTTCTTGACTTACCAGATTAGATTCAAAAGTATTATTAATCCCTACCAAACAAATTCAGTCCATCACCATGAATCATGTATAGAACTCCTCAGTTTGCAAGGAATCAGAAGATTCCACTTCTTTAACCTTACTCGCAACTACTTGTTTATGGTTCAAGTGTTGCTTGCTTTCACGAACCTGCTCACAATAAACCAAAGTGGAAGCATTTATAAAATAAGAAATCTTCACATCCTCACAAGATTCTTCTTTTTCGAAAAAAATTTCTCCCTCAAAATCTCTCAAATTTTCAACTTCATTTTCTCCTTCCTCATTATTCTTTTCAATTTCTTTTTTTTGACCCTTTTTTTAATATTATTTTTCTCAACCAATTCAACCCATGCCCTTTCCAAATCTAGATTTTGTACATCATCTTTTTGTGTCAAATTTGTTGATCTAGAACAAAAAAGATCATGAGAATTACAATAGGGAATTCCGGCATTTCTTATGTGCTTATGATCAATAACTGGATCATTATATTGTTTCCTCAAAGTAGGACATTTATCTTCATAATGCCCATAATCATTACAAATGAAGCAACATAAATATCTAGTTTTAAAGGAACTAGAAGAATGATATTTACAAGTTGTTCCCTTTCTTGTCTTAAAATCTTGATCAAAGTATTAGGAGTTTTTTTTAACACGCACACACACTTTTTATCCACACTGAGACTCGAACCTGGAACCTCCAGGTTGATTACCACAGCACTTACCTCCAGTTTTAGTTCTCCTTTTACTAATTTCAAAAGATTTTAAAGGATTGTAATTAGAATTTCCCAAAAAAAAGGAAAGATAATGTGACATTATTGTTTTTATTTACAATGGAAAAAATTATAGACAAAAAAATGAAATAAAAATCCCCACTTTCACTCTTTATTTGGGTGATTGATGATTCACTCTAGATTTTCTCTCCCCTCTTATAGACTCACCACACAATTGCCTTTACCACACTTTCTCAATTAGAGTAATAAACAATTAAAAAGTGCACAATAATATGCTCGCAATGCTCTGTACATCACTATATCCTAAGTCCTCAAATCACAAGAAGGGAAGGCTAGGATGGATTCAAATGTGAGAAGAAAAGACAAAAGAAAGGAGTAGATGTGGTAGAGATCAAAGATGTAACAGACTTGGGGCAGCTTTTGAGTGTCTGGCCCCTTTATATGACTATTTGTATTTTGTTTTTTTCTTTGTTTTTTGTTCCTTTTTTTTTTATTCTAAAAACTATTATGAACTTGGATTAGGTTATCACCTTTTAATCAGTGCCTTAATGTTTAGGACTTGAATTGGAGTTTGGTGACAACTTCCTGATTTTGTCCAGAAATTTAGTCCTGCACTTATTGACACATGCACCTCAAATGAAAACGAATTTGAACAGGAAGTAAAAAAAGGAAATTTGTAGAATAATGAGTTATGTAGATGATACTCAAAATTCAGATTTTTTTTTTGACTTTTTTAGGTTGACCAAACAATCGTTTCTTGTCAACTAGTTCAATCTGTCGAAATTTTCCAGATTTGTAGCAGTGACTTATTTCACCGATCGTGATCAAGCTATGATGAATATGGAAAAAATCAAAAGATAAAAGTTGTAGAACATACAATTTACTATCACACCACCAATGTTCAATGAATTTGGAATTTTTTAACTCACTCAAACAAGATTCGAACGAAGATCTACTGCTGTAGAAGTTCAGAAGAGAGTATTATGTGATGGAGTGTCGTTGTCAGTATGATCCTATTCGAATGTTGAGATGAAATAAAAAAAGAAAATGTAGATCAAAGGTGATTTATTAGTGATAAAAATTTCAGATTTTTTTGAGGTGATATGGTAATTAAACGAATTGCAATAAAAACGGATGTCAAATCAACAACACCAAAACAAATGGATTGAATCACTTCTCTGATACCAACTGATGTATACCTTGGACCCTTAACAATGGAGTTTTTAGGAAACCTAAGTACTACGATGAATAACCACGTTTAGATCTCCAAATGAAAAGGAAAATAGAATAGGATAAAGTAAAAGACTTGAGTAAAAGTAGTTTAACTCAAAAATGAGACTAGAAGAACCAATGGCTATGAATAAGCTAAGACATTTATAATGATCCTTAAACCAAAGACTATAATGAACACTTAAGTTCTGTTCACAAACATAATATGCACTTAACAAAATTTATAAAACTCTAATGAGAAAATATCTCACAATAACAATATTATTAATCAATTCAAAGATGTGAAATACATATGGTGTGCCCCTCCTTTTATAGGCCAAGGAAGTTGACATTTATTTTCTAGAAAATAAAAATAAAATATAAAAAGAGAAATAATAATGAACCCAGTCACCTTCCATGTGTCTATGAAAAAGATACAAAAATTATTCCTAAAATAAAAGAAATCTTAAAATCAATTATTAATAAATAATCCTCAATCAGATTGATTGATTATTTATCAAAATAAGAAGAAGATTTTATGAAATCAATCACCATAAGCCCTCTAATTTTCGTGCTAGATAGCCTTGGTAGACTTTATTGGACACAAATAATAATAAAAATACTCCAACTAAAAACAAAGTAGCAAAAAGACCATCTTCTTTTCTCTTCAGTGCTTGATCCATGTTTTTTGGCCCAAATGTGTTAAAATAATCAAAGTAAGAAATCATTCTCTTCATTTGGATATGTACTTCATCACATTGGGCTTCACTCAGGTGAAAATAGTCCACGGAATGAAAACTGGCTAGATTAAAATGTGCATGTCCTCCAGAATATGCAAACCTGATGAATTTAGCCCAAATAAAGAACAACTTGTATCCTCCAATGAACAAACCCTTGATAATTATGTGCAACATTAAAAATATCATTATAAATGATAAATTAAAGTACCAAAAGTTTTCCATGTTGAAGGGTATGAAAATCTGATTCAAATATCTTGATATAAGCCACAGACGGTTCCCGATGTGGACTATACAAGATGTGTAGAAAATGATGACGGCTTGATGGTCCTCCATCACTCTCCCTCCATTTAAAAAAAAAAATAGTACTCCACATTGCAATAATGATCTTTTGCTACAACTCCACATTGTCAACAAAACATGCATTTACTGTTGTACTCATTAAATTAGTATGTTGTAACACATAGTATATAAAGTACGGTGAAACGCCTTTAAGGAATGTTTTATAATTCCAACAGTCATTAAGGACACTTATATTTATATAAGTCAGTAAGGACAAAAATTAAAATAATTAGACAATTTTACCCTTATCATACAAAACCTAAAACTCACGCGCTTCCTAGGTTCTTACATCTAACGAAGAATTTGCCATTCTCGCAATCGGAAATCCTCGCAATCGAAAAATAAAAAGTAGGAATTCTTCATAGAAATCGGCACTTGAATTTATTTTAAATATTGTAAATGGGTTTGTGAATTGAGAGAGCCGAATCAGAAGTCGAGGATTTGATTGGGTACATTCCCGGAGGCGGAAATAGCTGCTAGAGCTCATGGCGTGGTGACGATTTCTTTTAGAGGAAGGTTTGCCTGTCTGAGTTTCGCAGGTTCGGCTTGGAGATTACCGATTTCTTGGCAAAATTAGGATTTTAGTCCTCTAACTTGGCCTATTTTGGATTTTAGTCCTGCTCCTCCTCCGGTGAGGAAAATAGTCCTCTAAGTTGGCTTTTTTTTTGGATTTTAGTCCTTTCCGCCGGAAATAGCCGATTGGGCACCGGAATCTTTAAAAATAGTCCTCTAACTATGAGGCCACGTAAGCGTTTTTTAAAGATTCCGGTGCCCAATAAGCTATTTCCGGCGGAAATGACTAAAATCCAAAAAAAAAGCCAACTTAGAGGACCATTTTCCTCACCGGAGCAGGAGCATGACTAAAATCCAAAATAGGCCAAGTTAGGGGACTAAAATGCTAATTTTTCCCCGATTTCTTCTTCTAATGATGCTAAGGATTTACAGTGGGCTGTGAAGAGGGCTGTGACTGAGGCGGCTAAATTCTTTTGACTGGAGACAAAATTGGAGGAAGAACAGTCAATGTAGGAGTTGGAGGTGGAGATGGAGCAACTGTGTTAGGGCGGCAGTAATGGGTTGTTATCGGAAAATATGGGTTTTTTTGTAGGATGAAAGTACATTTGACATGCTGGGATTGTTTTCGGAAATGGCGAATAACCAATATTTATGGTATATGGATATTTCATTAAACACCATCAAGACCAAACCCGAGATTGTGTTCTATTTTGGTCGGATTTACCTTTTGGGGTAATCATGCTTTTTTCCTTTATTGATTATCAGTATGCGAAATTGTGTTAATGATGTCGGAGGAGGCCGAATTTCGAAAGTAAAGATGCTACTAATTAGGAACTAGGTTCTTCGATTGCTGAAATTTGCTTTGTGAACTAATTGTTAGAGTTTGTTGAACGTAATCATTATCAATTACTCATTCACAAACCCTTCTGCTTTCGATATGGCTTCATCAAATATTCATGTTTCAACTGGCTTCAACCTTGCTGCTTACATGAATCAACTTCTCCGAGCATTCCGGTAAATTCATCACTTCTTCAAGAAGAGAAGAAGGTTTATGTGTTGCTGAAACATCTTGATGTGAAGATTGCTACACTCCATATTGGAAAGCTTGGTGCTAAATCACTAAGCTTACGAATGAACAAGCCTATAACATTAGTGTTCTGGTTGAAGGCTCATTGCCTATAGGCATTAAGTAATTGGAATGACATTTTAAGCATCTGGAATGGTTGAATTTGTTAGCAATTTAACTTTCTAAGTATCTTCATCATTTGAAGTGATTTTGTGTTTGAGTTGGGAGATGGCTGAGATAAGATTGTGGTTGTTTCTAAATAAGTTTGGGTATTATTGTTTGTTGGGGTCTGTACTTTTCTTTGTTTTCATTTTGGGACTTGTTCCAAAATTGAAGAAATTGATCAAAAAATATATGGTCTTTTTCTATAAACAAAAATAAAGGTATTAGTCTTATTGATGAAATTAGGCATCTGAGAAAGTGTATTGCATCTTCTTTTATCTCTGTTTGCCCCAGAACTTGTTATTTTCCTGGTCAACATTCATTTGTGAATTCTCCAATGTTGTGCTAACACATGAGCAGGCTGATCTTTTTACAATGAATGGTGACAATTTTGTTCCTTCCATTTTCGTAGTCAAATGGCTTCTGTCATCAGATTATTTCCAAAGATGTCATTTCTCTTTTATATGCAAGCTTCCATGTTAGCTCATTAGGAATTTGCAGTTAATTTAAGCAAAAGAAAAAACTCTGTGTAAGTGGATGTTTTGAATAAAACGTTTTTGGTTAACATTTTAAGGTTGCAATTTTAGTGGGTGCAATTTTTTGCTCTTCAATATTGTTTATTATAAATTGCAGCTTAATGAGTAATTGTCTTTTCAGAGACTTTACATGATCTAATACTAGTATGATCTGGTTATACTTTTATTTTTGTAAATTTATGTGTTTTTGAGCGCATGTGCTTGTGTGAAACTTCATTTTCTACTAACCATCTTAAAGCCTTTGGTGATATATCATTATTATGTTCTATTGTTTAGTACTCTTCCATCCTCACCTTCTTGTCTTGCAGTTGCAACTGCATTCGACATCAGTTGCTACAAAGGTTGTGACTTAGCTTTACCTAAATACTCTGGTTCACTGTTTCTCATTGAGTTGAAAACATTACAGTTCGTTGTTTTGATTCAAATCAAAATATTCTGAGTTCTTTGTTTTTCATTGAGTTCAAAACATTTTCTCTCTTCTTAGTTCACTTTTTTAAATCACTCCCGTTGTTCAATATAATACTACTAAGACTCTTAGTTCAGTATAATCCCACTTAAATTCCAAGTTCACTCTTGTAGTTCAATATAATACTACTAAAACTCTTAGTTTAATATAATCCCACTGAAATTCTAATTTCACTCTAATAAAGATGATACTTTAAGTTCACCCTTGTGCTCTAATTCCACTAAGTCCCTAAGTTAACTCCTGTAATTCAATCTAATCCCACTAAAACTTTAAGTTCACAACTCTAAGTTCCTTCGTGTAGTGAGGAAACTTATCCTTACTTCCATCCAAACTATTTGTCTCTTTGATGACTGGATCTAATGTTTCAATGTAGTAATACAATGTTATTGGGTAACTCTGATCCTTAAATCTACTTATTCACTATTAGCTAGCAAAATACTTTGGTTCACTTTGTTTTTAATTGAGTTCAAAACTCTACAGTTTCTTGTTTCACACCTACTTCACATTACTAACTCATTTTAAGCAAAAGTTCAATTTTAAGAGTTTATAATTGTAGTTCACTATTGTAGTTAACCATTGGAGGTTTACTATTATTAGTTTACTTTATGAGTTCTTTTTTCCGAGTTCACTTTTGTAGTTCGCTACTTGTAGTTCACGGTTTGTAGTTCCAAACACTTTGGTTCACTATTGTAGTTCATTGTTTGTACTTTATAATTGTAGTTCACTATTGTAGTTAACCATTGGAGTTGTACTATTGTTAGTTCAATTTTTGAGTTCTTTTTTCGCGAGTTCACTTTTGTAGTTCCCTTTTAGGAGTTTACAATTGTAGTTCACTGTTTGTGGTTCACTATTTGAGTTCAAAACACTATTGTTCACTGTTTCACACATATTTCACATTACTAATTCACTTCAAACCAAAATTCACTATTTTGGGAGTTCATTATGCCCATACTCAAACTCTTAGTCCTTTATTATAATTCAATGACGTAGTTCACAATTTGTATTTCGCTGTTGTAGTTACCTATTATTATTTTTAGTCCACTTTCTTAGTTCCTTTTTGTTCACTTTTAGGAATTTACAATCATAGTTCTCTATATGTATATTCACTTTTGTTAGTTCACTTTTTTAAGTGTACATTGCACATGTGCTTAGATAGGTGTTTGTAATATGTCTCAATAAATCTAAGCACATAAATATACCGCACAAGACTATTAGATTTGTTGCAATATGTATTTAATTGATTCAAGAACAAAATTTACACCAATAATAGGTGGTGTTTCTTTGTCAAGAAAATTGACTTGCAAAATTCCGAGTTGTATGGCAGGAAGTAAAAGTAACAACTAAAATCTACAGATTCAATTGTGTGAAAAGCAACAAAGAAACAAGTGAAATAAACAACTTGAGGAGTATGAAAGGAGCACAAAGAAAGCTGCTTGAAAGTACAATACTAGGAGAGCATGAACTTTCAGAGCTGTAACAATTTCCTTTGAGCATTTGAAATTACAACGACTTGGTCTAACTACTCGGTAAACGCCGCTTGCTATCAGAAGGAAAACATCTTTCTGGTTATCTTGTCTGAATGAAAATATGTAACCTAAAGCAGGAAGAGGACTGTTGGGGACCGAGTTGCATGGAATCGGAGAATCACCAGCACAGGCTGTGAAGTTACCATTGCTCTCTGGGTTCTCCATAGCTGCCCAAATGTTTTGAGCATACAAATCTCCATATAGGTAACTGCATGTTATTTCCCCATTATTCACATTCGAATTTCAGGAAATTTGCACTACTAATTTTAAAAGAAACATGGACAACAAGGAACTGAAGGAAACCTTTCTTAGATATTACCTTCCATACATGCATGGATCAGTGGTGGTGGAGCGATAAATATACCTGCCATTAATTGTTGTTGATACTATTTTCTTGTTTACATCATTGTGATTGTATCCCACCATAGGAAATATCGGATTCAACGAATCATTAAATGCATTTTGCTTTGTAGTTTCTTCTTGAGTATTGTACACAAGAGGGCCATCATAAACATCCCATCCACAGTTTCCCCCTTTGGTGATGAGATTTACTTTCTTGTATCGATCTTGTGGACATACTTTTACTAGTCAGGGTCCCCTAGAATCATCTCTTTAGAAAGACGTATCACACAGGAAATTCTGGTAGCTCCACAATAACAATAAATTGAGTGCGGGGCATTTGAAAGCATAATACATTTGATAAAAAGTAATTAAAACAAACCTATCCAGTAGCAGCACAGAGAAAGTATGAAGGCCTTTCTGCATCAAAACTACAGCGCAATGGATTTCTTAGACCTGTAGCCCAGACCTCTGGTGCCATTTCTTTGTCTTCTATTTAAGGATTATCTTCGGGGACAGAATAGTTACATGTTACCCCATAGTCCTAGATTAGCTATCTCTTCTTCGCCTTCTTAGAGCAACCCTAATGATGATCGGGAGAGAAGCCCTTTGATTGTTGATATTTGGATGACGTGGAGAAAGATGAGTGGAGGATAAATATAGAAGATTGTAGAAAAGAAAAGAAACTAGAAGAACGGTGAAATGTTATATTGAGGGTAAATGTGTCCAAAATAAATGTCTTTGTCCTTAATGACTTATGAAACATTAAGCTGAACTATTATTTGTATCAAAATGTGTAAATGTCCTTATTGACAATTAACTAAAGTATTCAATCAGATCTCATATCAAAATGTGTACCTCACCTAACTAGAAAAAAATTTCAATGTGAACACCGTAACAAATTCATATATCAAGTGAGATTTTTTTTTTGAGGGAAAGTACTAAAGAATTTAACAGGCTTGATATGTTTTTAACTATTCCCTCTTTCTCAAAATATAAGTCACTTTATCTATTTTTGTTTGTCTCAGAATACAAGTCAATTTACATTATCAATGAAGCATTTTTTTTTTCTATTTTACACCTAATTTATTAACAATTCAACTACTTTTACTTTATAATCATTACATTAATGATGGTCAGAAGACATTTTATGCATTTCTCATTAAAATTTATTATATTAAACCAATTTCTTAATCTGCGTGAAAACATCTAAAGTGATTTATATTTTGAGATGACATGCATACTTTACGGATACAAAAAAAGAAACCCAGCAACACTTTCCAAAAGAAATGATAAGTAATCCCAACATGGAAAAAAAAAGAGCAATATATCGTTCTTCTTCTTCTCAAAAAAAAAAAAAAAAAAAAAAAAAAAAAAAAAAAAAAAAAAGCGCAATATATCATAATCAACGACAACAACGAATTTTTCAGTGAGGGCATCGATGGTACGTAAATGATATTGTAATGGTGACATGAACTATACAGCTGAGTCTATTTAGAAGTATGTTGTCAGCTGAAAGGTGTTAAGCTGAGTTGAGTATGTGGTTTCAACAGAATCTGGTGAAGTCAGCAGAGTTGTTTCTCTATTGAGTCCGGTGAAGTCAGCAGAGCTGGTTCTCAGTTGAGTTTAGTGGTAAGCTGAGTTGATTCTCAGCAAACTTGGTGCTCAAGTCAGCATGGCTGCTGAAATCTAGGTTAAAACTGAGGTATTTTTGTCATTGCATGGTTTGGCTGTTATGGCGGTTTGAATAATAATAAGTGTGATCAAGTTCTATGAATAATAAGTTCCTCGTATTTGCCGTAGAGTAGTCGACACATTGTCAAAAACCACATTAAATCTGTGTTATCTCTTTGTTTCTTTTACTGTTTGATTGTTATATCGTTTGTTTAATTTTTTCTCAAATCTCCAACAGTTTCAATGATATATGTTACAACATATATTATATTTTTATAACGATAAAACTATATTGTTTATTAAAAAAATTAAAAACAAATCTCAAATCACAATGGGGCACAAATAATAATATTTAGATTTCTTAACAACGAGATTGCGTTGTTTTAATAAATAAATAAATAAAACATCCTCAGATCTCATTCATCATAATCCGAGGTTGAAATTTTTCTTCCCAATTGCACTTCCATAAATGATCGAAAAACTTAGTACCTATTACTATTACTCCTTCTATTCCTATTTAACTGTCGCGGTTTCCCTCAAGGTCCTGGCGGTACCTCAACTAAACCACTTAAGCTAAGACTCATCGGCACTAAACGTATGCTTAATGCTTACAATTCTCGCAATAATGATCTTTCGTTATAGCTCCACAATTGTAACAGAATGTACATTTACACCTGCAAACATGAACTTTTTATTCATTAACATTTATACAAAAAAATTCTAATTTTTTATTTTTCTTTCAATTAGAATGATTTAATTAAATCAAACTAACCTGCAAGTCATAAATAAGCAACCTTCAGACCTCTCAACATAAAACCTACAATTGGGACACCTTTTCCATTTATTGTCTTTAGCCAGCTTCATCAGCATTATATCCTCCCTTTCTCTCTCATTCTTGTCCAGTTTCTGATACTCCTCACACGACACTTGTGAATGCCACACAACTTTACATTCCACACAGAACAATCTATGGCAATCCGGACACTCGGATTGCGTTTTCACGTTCGTATCGTTAATCAACAAAACAGAACAGTCTTTAAAAGGACAATAAATTTTCTCAGAAGACAGAATCAAAGCCTGACACAAGGCATCCCCCCAACTATAGAACACCTCGCGTGGCAAGATTGAACTGCAATGTTGAGGCTCTAGTTTTTCTTTACACTCTACATTCGGGCACTCGATGTCACTAATGTTTTCTTGCAACTTTGAAGCCACATACTTGACAACGCAATCAGAGCAGTAAGAGTGATTGCAACTCGTTATACGGAAACTCGAGGACATTGGTTTTTTGTCGGCACAAATATCACACAGGAATGTGCCTTGTATGGAGGCACATACAGGGCTTAGGAAGGCTAAAAAGTCAGCCCACCAAGTCATCCTAATCCACCTATCTGAACGAACTATTAATTCCTGACTCCCTCCTTGAGCATTTAAATCTAGAACTTGAACATCATCCTTTTTCGATTTCTGATACTCCCCGCAAGATAACCCCGAATGCCACGGTACTCTACATTGTGCACAAAACAATCTACAGCAATCCGGGCACTCAGATTGCAGAACCACGACACCCTTTGAATCATTGGTCAACAACGAGGAACAATCTTTGTAAGGACAATATATTTTCTCAGGATTCAATACCGAAGCTTCACATAACGCATCGGTCCTTTTATCAAACACCTTGCGTGTCAAATTTGAACCGCAAAGCTGATGCAATAGTTTTCCTTCACACCCCACCTTAGGACAACTGATATTAGTGACATTTTCTTGTAAATTTATTGCAACATACTCAGCAATACATTCAGAACATAATGAATGATTAGGGGCACAATCAACCACATTGGAAATTTTCCTATACATTGAGCCCACAGCTTGAACATGTAATAGATCAAAATTGTTATAGTCATCTCTGGTAGTTGTAAATGCTGCTTTTATGGATTTGAAAAAACCCAAAATAAAATTCAAAATTTTCATCATCTTTGCAGATTATATATACCTGACAATATGAGAATAAATTACGTAGCTTTATAAATCAAAACAAAAATAGAGTCGAAGCGTCGGCAAAAATCATTTACCTGTTTTCTGCTTTTTCAACTTTATTACACTTTCTTTAAAAGTTGTGAACAAAATACTTATACGAGAAAAAGAACTCACTAAACTTATAAAACTTTATTTCATAACATAATTTGTGATTAGATTTTGTAGATAGTGACTTTACTTTCAGCATTTGCAAAGCGAACATATTTATACTAGTTTAAGGAAATTGATAACTTCACAAAATTCATGCATTTTACATTTTCAATAATGGCTTTTGTAATTCATAACACTCTTTCATTTACCAATGCATCTAAATACCAAAAGTTGCATTGATAATATCCGTGCATTGTTTTCTTTTTATCGTACTGCTGCGTACGATAAAAAGTGTTCACTTTTTAAAATAGAGTAGTGATACTGTCGTAGCAAAAATAACCACAACATCGCACACAGCACACTTTGGGGGCATTGATTATGTTGTAGGACCTATTAAATCATATGGGTCTCAAGAAAATCAATGGTTTAAAAGTTTATTGTGGCATTAGTTGTGTACATTTTATTGTGGCACAAACATTTCTTTATAAAATATTTGTCACATAAAAAATGTCCATTTACAAAATTAATACATCATTTAATTTTTTTCAAACATGCCCCTAACATTTAATGTTTATATATTCATTTCATATTCCAAAATAGCATGTATTATGTGATAGAGTATATATGTCTATCACTACCTAAAATACAATATACACACAAAAAGTGGACACTTTTTATTGGACGAAGGTAGTACTACATTTTGTGTGTGTGTGTGAAAGCACACCACCCTTTATTTATATGTTGTTGTTATATTGAGTTGTAGTAGTGTGGATTAACCATTGCAGTTGAGCCTTAATCGAATGCATATGTTTTTTAAACACCAAAGACATCATTACTTTGGTAGTGCATGTGCATACGACGATTGTTGAGACACAATATTGTGAGTACGAAGAGCTAGAAATCATCATCAAACCATACATATACACAATAAAGCATAAAAAAAGTGCAGGGAAGCAGCCAAGGGTAAGTTGAGCTACAAAATACAACATTTAGACTGACCTGATTAGGTTATAGTATAGGCAGAAATTATCAAGTGACAAAGCTGTTGATCTGATAATTATGTAAGCATAGTTATCAGGATTACCATCAACATCTTGGTGAAGATTGTGATGTATGCAAGCGAGTAAAAAAGTAAACCAGACTATATGCATGCAAATTGTAATTTGTTACAATCAAAAGGCATTCATGGGCCAGTTTAACCAAGCAACTCTCTAAACATGCTTGTCTTATCCTTCGTTTTTTTCTTCGATGTTTCGACAAGATTGTTATCATCTGAATCGGGGAACTGCGAGGCCAAATTTTCCAAATCTTCAGGAGTTATTGTACCAAAGTTAATTGTCCTCTTAGCATTGCAAGGCTGGGAGCTGCTACATTCTGTTGGGCCACATTGTTGGGCAACTTCTTCAAGAACCTTTTTAGTCGTAGGCGTAAAGAACTGAGTTTCCAACCCACCTTCTTTGTTTGAGCCATGTGACAACAACGTCACCTCATCAACAATACCATCATTTGCTGAATGAAGGGCGATTGTTGTACCACTTGGTGATGCCGTATTCTTAGTAAATGCTTTCATTTCATCAGTTGTATAGGTCTTAAGGATTACATAGCTTCGAAGTATTTCACCATTGATCATTTTATCATAGTACTTGACAAAGCAAATGACTTCTATGTCATCCATAGCAATGGAAATGTCGTTTAAAAGGGGATTGACCATGAAAATCCATGGTTTCATGGTATGTTAATGAAGCAACACAACAGAAGTAAGCAGCAAATTGATATGGTGTTATAGTAAACCAAATACATGTTATATGAAAGCAGGCAACTAATATAATTTTAAAGTGAATACCTCATCTTCAAGTTTCTTTATTTCAACATCCGTGAACAGGAAAAGTTTTCAGCATCATGAGACTTTATCGTGCTTCTCGTGTTTGTATTTTCATCATTGAAAGTCACCGGCAGGGTAATCATGGCAGGTTAATTTAGAGAATAAGTAGAATAGAATAGAACCCAATTGATGAAGTTTATAGAATTATAAACTGAAGATAAAATGCAGAATTATTATTGATGAACTAAAAGTTAAAAGTTACATTACAATGTGGTTGATCATGGTGTATTTAAAAATTCATACACCTCATGAATCAGTTAGAAATAAGTTACAAGTGGTTACAACAAACTATAACTGAATAACCACTTTCTACATCACAGTACACTAGACTACTTCAGCAAGCTGTTGTGTCTTTACACTGTCAGCAGGCTGCTGTGTCTTTATATAATCAGCAGAGTGTGTCAGCCGGCTGCACTCAGCATTCCCTTCAGCCTCTATACTGTAACACCTCTTAAGCTGAGAGTGGTACATGAACATCTTGCACTCAGCATTCCCTTCAGCTATTGGAACTTTGATAAATCTTTGAAATTCCCAGTTTGTCTATCAGATAAGATAAAATGGGTGCATCCAAGGCTTTGGTGAGAATGTCAGCTATTTGTTCTTTAGTGTTGACTGGAAGGAGTTTGACAAGTCCAGATTTTTACTTTGTCTCTTACAACATGACAGTCAATCCCTATGTGTTTGGTTCTTTCATGAAAGACAGGATTATGGGTAATGTGCAAGGCACTGACATTATGTAGGCAGTTGAATTGGAATTTTCAGATCTTGAAGAATGTAAATGAGGCATTGAATTTCACAAACTGCATTTTCCATAGCCCTATATTCAGCCTCTGAAGAACTTTTTGCTATAGTAGTTTGTTTCATTGCCTTCCAAGAGATTGGTGAATCTCCTAGGAACATCATGTAGCATGATATTGATTTTCTTGTTTTAGGACTGCCATCCTAATCACTGTCTGTAAATCCTTTGAGTACAAGATGATTGTTTGCTGGAAACAAGATTCCTTGACCAGGGTTTGCTTTCAAATACCTCAGCAGTCTGTGTGCTGCCTTCATATGATTTTCAGTCGGAGTGTTTAGAAATTGACTCAGCTGCTGAATAGCAAAAGCAATATTTGGCCTGGTAAAAGTAAGATAGATAAGTATGCCTACTAATGATCTGTAAGCAGTGTTATCTTCTAAAAGTGGTGAATCACCATGTTGTAAGGTTTGCCTAGACTCCATAGTTGTCTTGGCAGGTTTTGCTCCCAAAAATTCATATTCTTCTAGAAGATTAAGAGTGTGTTTTCTTTGAGAAATTGATATGCCAGCAGGAGTTCTAGCAGCTTCAATGCCTAGGAAATATCTCAAATTTCCAAGATCCTTGTGTTAGGAAATCAACGCGGGAACGCAGCGGAATTCAAGAATTTGATTTCCTTTTTCCCAAGATCGACTTCGTTTAAGCAATAAACGAATAAACTAAAGACGGCGGTTACCTTGGTTGATCTAAAAGATCGACGCTTTGACCGTCTAAGGAGAGTAGTTCAGCATGGAGCCGCCCAAGTGTTCGGCCTCTACCGCTAGTCCACACGAACAGCCCGCCGGAATCCCACCATGGATTGCTATTGGAAAGCTCCGGTTGCTAGACCGGACTTTTTCCTCCCTCACAAACTCACTATAGGAAGCCCCCTCTTTCTTACACAAGAACTATGAGTTCTTGCAATTTTTCACAAGAACAATTGCTCTTGGAAGAATGGTGTACAAAAGAGCTTGGCAAGCCCTCTTATTTATACTAGAGAGAGGCGCCCCTATTGCTTGGAGAGGAGGAGAAGAAAAATCTCTTTCCAATAAAATAAGGAAACATAATTAATGTGATTGATTTATCTCATTTAATTTAATATCTTATATTAAATGAATCCATAATTTATTTTCTCCAATATCTTATATTGAATGTAAAATATATTATTACCATAAATCTATTTTCTCAAATCAATTAATATCACATATTAATATTATGGTAAACTTATTAATTAAATTGCACAATCCAAGTGTGTCATACACACAAATAAAGTGGCGCCCCAACCTTCCAAAATTGACTTATGAAAAATTCTTTAATTAATATAATGCTATGATTAATTAATTTGCAAAATCAATATATATCATATATCATTAATTTTTGAAAATATATGTATCAATATACATATTTAATTAATCATCATAATTAATATCTTGTATTATATTTATTCATAATAAATAAATACCACCATATTAATTTACCACTATAACCACTTATAGCCTCGAGATAAACTTTCCTTATTTGGTTATCATCTATAACCACATTTTAATCCGCACGATGTTCATATGTGTGTGACCCGATAGGCTTCGAATATGTTGGCCGTAGACACAAAGTGCAAATTACTAAAATACCCTTCATGCCTAACGATCACGGGATGGCGTCAGCAACACACCGTGACCCCAATCATCGAAAGAGTCAAATGCAATGACTACTACCTTTCATGTGAAGCGCTTGCCGTGTAACTTACAATCCTATCATCGTAACAATATCCATACGGTCGTTAGTCGAGTGTCAAAACATCAACGACCGTATCTTATAATCTGGATATCATGCTCTCTCGAAGTAACTCATTTACTCCCACTTTGCAAAGATTCACGAGAGTTAGACATTCCTTATAAGAAGGCCATTTCGGATATTCGATCCCAATCATAGGATACGCGATTCCCGGACGACCAATCATGTATACTCCGCATGCTTCAGTATCATACCCAATCACTACCGCATGATCGCCCCGTGGTTAGGGGAAACCTCAATAGTGTCAAAGCATGAAAATCCACACCGTGATGCCATGAAGACTCCGGTCCTAAGGATAATTACACAACCGCCACATAGTGTGACACTTAACCGTGTAAGTGGGTCAGTCTAACGTACGCATTCTCTAATACACGTCCACATACAGTCCAAGTGTCTCTACACTTCGATAGACGAGATCTATCCGTACCCTTAAAGACAGAAGACATCTAATACGTGCTAGTCTGTTTATACTATCAATGCCCTGTTTAATAGTACATCAGCCTAGAGACATTTAAGTATCAAACTTATTAAAGTGATTAGAGATCTCATCAACCATAATCGCCTATCATGGTTTCTCTATCACAGTTTAATACTAAGGACGTTATCATATAACAATTCATAATTGGTTCTTTAAAAGAACATATATATGACAAATGAAAAGCCATTTAATATGTATAAACATAAAGAAATAGTACAAATGATCCGACCGGTCGGATCCGGTCCAACCCGATTGGGTTTAGGACACTATTTCAACAATCTCCCACTTGGCCTAAAACCAATCACTCGCATGAGACACAAGACCAAGTTGAAACACAAGAATCTCATGCAATACTACTTGCTTGACTCTAGCCTTAAGCGGATCACTATCCGTGGGGACTCGAGACTATCTTCATATCACATTCCATATGATCAAGTCAAAGGAACCGCCTCAACACACACACGAATCTCTGACGAGACCCTGGTCCTTGCTTCAAGCAATGAATCCACTTACTATATCAGCTATATAGAAAAGGTGGAAGAACCATACATGGTTCAGGAATGAACCTTCTAGATCCATGTATCTTTGCACCTGGCTAGCCTCCAAGGCACTTGTGTTTTGGCCTAGTTGTAGAATTTACAAGTTGGCCCATAAGCTAGAACATTTCTAGATCATTTGTATCACTTAAACAAAGTGATTGCAAACCTGCATTTGTAGCTCCCACTTGCCTTCATAAGACTTAGGATATATGTCTATATACCTACGTTTATCTGATTCCAAGTTTCAATAAACTAGGAATCTTTCCTTAACCTGTTTAAGGATATTCTCGACATTTGCTAGAATTACTTTCATGCTTGCTCATGACTATTCATGGAGTGTGAACCTCTAGCATAACTTTTATGATGGTTCCAATTTCCGTAGAGAGAAACCTTTCATAAGTATCATCCTTTACCTCATCTTTAGGACTAACGTCCTAACATAGATAGATCTTGAGAACACGGGCTAGCAGTGTCTCCTATCGTGATCTATGTAGGTAAACTATAATCTAACAGCAGTTAAATCTATCGCTATAGATTCTTATTTCTAAAATAAGAACTGCTAATCCAAGTACTTTCGTAAAGACCCTGAATTACCAAACATTAATTGACTGTGACATGGGGTGGTAATTCCTGAGAGAGATATCCAATCTCTTACTCAAAAATCGTAACACTCCCACTATCCCTTTTGCATATAGGCATATCCCTCTTTTGACTAAATCAAACTCCTTTGATTATCAAACAAAGAAATCGTCTAGAGAAACTTGTTTTGAGTCTATAAATGGATCTCGTGGGCTCACATATCATGTTATCGTCTATGAACATCAGGCTGTTTGCCCAATGTTTTCAACACTATCATATAGCCATGATACGAAGTTGTAACAAGCATCATCCCGAATAGAATTGGGCTCGACCTTGCGAGGACATTCCTACAGGTAGAGATGGACTAGGTTCATAACCTGGTTGTCACCGATGGAATCTAATTCGAGATATTATGGCTCTAGCCATATCTCTCAATCTTGCCTTTCAAACATCCCTTCATTAGTCGTGAGATATTCATTCTTCAAGATGAACATACCAGCAGCCTCTTCAGGTTTTAGGTTATCCACAGACTTACAGAACATTTGTGTGCACTGAGCTGTGTTCTACACCTCATCGCTATGCGGCGTCTGCTCATGTTCCAATGGTTGAATATATCTTTGTGGTTCTCAAACTCTTTTGAGATCTAATTTACTCCCACTGTTTCTATTAGAAGAAACACTTCCTTTAGAAGACAGCATGTTTGGAGACAAACATTTTGCTCCACGGACAAGTACATAATATCCAGCGTGCTAGCTAAGATATTCCACAAAGTTGCATATGTCGTACTAGGCTCTAAGCTTTTCTGACTTTGCCTATGACAACTTCAAATCATCGGTTAAGATAGATTCAACATTATCTTCTTCCATATCTAATATGGAATTTATTAAACCTTTATTCTTTGGAACTCGGTCAAGTATAAGGGCACTATCCCGAAACGGGTAAGGGATACATCGCATGGCTTGCGTCACACCTTTATCATATAAAGTGTTAAGGATACCATCTTTGGGCACTATCCCGAAACGGGTAAGGGATACATCGCATGGCTTGCGTCACACCTTTATCATATAAAGTGTTATTTCCATTTTGGGAACACAATCTAATTGCGTATCCCAAAGATGGTATCCTTCAAGGGAGAATCTTATTCCCTTTCAGACGACTTCTGAAACACCCTTCAGGTATTAATTACTTCAATCCAATTGAAGATTAATTCCTAAGTAGCTCATCAATCTCATATTCGTACTAGCTCGAACTTTTCGGGCTTTCCGAATTGTCGTACTTCAATAAGTACATTCAACTATTTCTAAAATAGTCATAGAGATTAATAAATAATTATTTGTGGCATTAATTGTCATAAGGCAACAAACATCGGTATGTTTAGGCTTTAGACAATTTTTCTAGATCTTACAACCTTTTTCATAAAAGGTATTTTAGTCATCTTTAGGTAAGATATTATTACCCATATGATTCATAATCATATGGTTCAACATCATCGAATGATGTTTAATTACACGCTTCCTCCCGGAGATACTATGTCTAGAACGACCACAAATATTAAGGATAATGACCATACAAATATTTAGTTGAGATCTCATCACATATATCAACTATATAGTGACATCAATCTAGTATGTTAGATTCAGTGACCTTCCAACTTTATCGAAATAACATTTATTCTTTACAATTGAATATGTCTACTAAATTCTAACAAATAACTGAAAGCATGTTCTTCATAAGAACCGGAGCATAATAACATTTATTTAGTTCCCTTATCAGTTTACTAGATCCAGAATATGGTAAGTGTTACAACATTTGTTTAACCTTCCATATCTGTATTTAATCTTTCTAATTTAATCACACTCGTAAGGTATCATATATCTTAGAGTCGACTTTTAATTTGGAAAGATTTATCTCAACTCACTTGCCTATAATAGAAACTTCGATAAGTTCTCTATTTAAGCACATGCCCTAAATTTCCCTTCAATCCTTTAAGCACTTGTACAATATTTCTTAGTGTAGTCTTCATAAGACTTAAGAAGGATCACAAGAGCTATGTCTTTGATTTCCTTTCATAAAGAAAATCTAAAGTATATTAAATAGTTTATTTAACCTTTTGAATCGTATTCAAAACATTGACTATTTAATTAACCTTTAAGCAATGATAGAATTAAGTCGATACTTAAATCTTACAATTTTGAAAACAACCTTTCCAAAATTAGATGTGGTCATTCTTATTCAACGTTTGAATTAATTGTCATCGTATGGTGAATGATCATCTTGGATCGTATCCAATATCATGAGCTTCCGCTTTCCTTTAATAATTAAAGTCTCGGAGTACAACATCAATTATGTAGTCTCCTTGTCTCTAACTACTATAACGGGATTGCTCGTGTCATTGCTTATTTTAAAAGGATTAAAACTACTTAACCATATTTGAGAACGATTCTCAAAAAGGTAATGATCATGTTTGGTTTTACTAATCGAGAATAAAACATAAATATAAAGTTTGCTAACTACAACATAAAAAATGAAAATAAAAGAGTGTTGTTTGTTTATACACATAAAATCAAAAATGGTCTTATGATTTATGATTTTGCTCCCACTAGTCAACTACTCCCAATTGACTTTCAAGAATTTTCCAAAATTCTTTAGTGGCCAAGATCCCACTAAACTACACCGACCCCCGCTTTTGGTGGTGGGCGAAAATAGCATAATAGGTAGACAACTCTTTGTCAATCGTATCTTATACGATTCTTGTTGTTTGACTAGTCAACTCTTTGACAATTTTCATCTTATGAAGTAGTCAAACCCTTGCCTCTAAAATCCAAACGACCCGCTTTGGTGGTGGCGAGAGAATTCTTAGTCAAGTCATAATCCCAATATTCGTGAGATCTCATATGATCATATCTCAATAATAACGATATACCGAGGTAGGTCAACCCCCTGCTTTGGCTGATGAGTTGGATCCGAACAAGGGCTCTTCACCGTCATTATAATATGGAGAGGCAATTTCAACTTGATTCTTTTGAGGTGGAAGTATTTATGTAAATTAATTCACTTAATTAATTTTAATTATGGTCTCATCATAAATATGTCTATCTCTATAAACATACATCCTACGCATTTATCTAGATCGTGCCTAGTCATGCATCTATCGTATCATATAAAATAAATACAAGCACAAAATAAATAAATGCGTAAAGTAACCGGTATGATCATGGACTTTTCCTAGAGTGCGGTTTGAATACAAACCGAGCGAAACCGCGGGTCACAATCTAAGGGTATTTGCGCAACCGCCAATAGGATCTTTAATGCTCAATTTTCCAATGGGATCTTTATTTTCGTCTTTCTTTGGTCTCCATCTTGCTCCATTCTTGTTACATTCAATTTTATCTAATATACCCGCCGCATTGCATGGGAGAGCCAACGGAATGGGATAAATGCGAAAATAAACTAGGTCACGTTCTTCATAACGGCCTAGGACATCTTTTCAACCAACAGAAAATTAAATCATTCACATCTATCCTATCGGTCGAGTCCATGATCAATCGGGGTCCATATAATCATATTATATCTACACTATCTAATCCATACAATATATCTTATGAAAAGATAAAATTAAATTTAACTACATGCGTCTTAATTAATCAATTAACATTTAATCCATTAAATAATTTTATCTAATCAATTAACTAATTAACATTTAATTAATTAAATGATTTTAATCGAAATAAAATTAACGATTAATTTTAAATGATTTTAATTTTAATTTTAATTGATTAGAACTATTCTAAAATTAAATTAAAATTAAATCTCTCTCTTGTTTCTTTCCTTTTGATTCGTAATCGAAAGGGCGTCGTTAGTTTCATAAACCATGACACTACTAAACAACGAGATGTCTATGCACAATCAATATCACGGGACGAAAAATCGAGCACATCGAATTATCGAAGAGTGGGTTCACCGAGAATCCATCACTCAACCTCGACTCATCGTCTTCGTGATTTAAATCTTGCATCTATCGTACAATCACAACTATGAACATTTATTGAAACATAAAATACACAAAACAAAAAATTTCTTTTTGTGTATCGTTTTACGAATCAAAATATATCATCTTTTAATTACGTGATTTAAACGATAAAATTAACTACGCATAAATAAACACGCTTATTGCTTAAGCTCAAGCTCTCTCGATACCTTTGTTAGTAAATCAACGCTGGAACGCAGCTGAATTCAAAAATTTGATTTCCTTTTTCCCAAGATCGACTTCGTTTAAGCAATAAACGAATAAACTAAAGACGGCGGTTACCTTGGTTGATCTAAAAGATCGACGCTTTGACCGTCTAAGGAGAGTAGTTCAAACATGGAGCCGCCCAAGTGTTCGGCCTCTACCGCCGATGATCCACACGAACGACCCGCCGAATCCCACCATGGATTGCTATTGGAAAGCTCCGGTTGCTAGACGGACTTTTCCTCCTCACAAACTCACTATAGGAAGCCCTCTTTCTTACACAAGAACTATGAGTTCTTGCAATTTTTCACAAGAACAATTGCTCTTGGAAGAATGGTGTACAAAAGAGCTTGGCAAGCCCTCTTATTTATATAGAGAGGCGCCCCTATTGCTTGGAGAGGAGGAGAAGAAAAATCTCTTTCCAATAAAATAAGGAAACATAATTAATGTGATTGATTTATCTCATTTAATTTAATATCTTATATTAAATGAATCCATAATTTATTTTTCTCCAATATCTTATATTGAATGTAAAATATATTATTACCATAAATCTATTTTTCTCAAATCAATTAATATCACATATTAATATTATGGTAAACTTATTAATTAAATTGCACAATCCAAGTGTGTCATACACACAAATAAAGTGGCGCCCCAACCTTCCAAAATTGACTTATGAAAAATTCTTTAATTAATATAATGCTATGATTAATTAATTTGTAAAATCAATATATATCATATATCATTAATTTCGAAAATATATGTATCAATATACATATTTAATTAATCATCATAATTAATATCTTGTATTATATTTATTCATAATAAATAAATACCACCATATTAATTTACCACTATAACCCTTATAGCCTCGAGATAAACTTTCCTTATTTGGTTATCATCTATAACCACATTTTAATCCGGCACGATGTTCATATGTGTGTGACCCGATAGGCTTCCGAATATGTTGGCCGTAGACACAAAGTGCAAATTACTAAAATACCCTTCATGCCTAACGATCACGGGATAGCGTCTAGCAACACACCGTGACCCCCAATCATCGAAAGAGTCAAATGCAATGACTACTACCTTTCATGTGAAACAGTTGCCGTGTAACTTACAATCCTATCGCTGTAACAATATCCATACGGTCGTTAGTCGAGTGTCAAAACATCAACGACCGTATCTTATAATCTGGATATCATGCTCTCTCGAAGTAACTCATTTACTCCCACTTTGCAAAGATTCACGAGAGTTAGACATTCCTTATAAGAAGGCCATTTCGGATATTCGATCCCAATCATAGGATACGCGATTCCCGGACGACCAATCATGTATACTCCGCATGCTTCAGTATCATACCCAATCACTACCGCATGATCGCCCCGTGGTTAGGGGAAACCTCAATAGTGTCAAAGCATGAAAATCCACACCGTGATGCCATGAAGACTCCGGTCCTAAGGATAATTACACAACCGCCACATAGTGTGACACTTAACCGTGTAAGTGGGTCGATCCCTAACGTCGCATTCTCTAATACACGTCCACATACGGTCCAAGTGTCTCTACACTTCGATGAGACGAGATCTATCCGCACTTAAAGGCAGAAGACATCTAATACGTGCTAGTCTTTTATACTATCAATGCCTGTTTAATAGTACATCGACCTAGAGACATTTAAGTATCAAACTTATTAAAGTGATTAGAGATCTCATCAACCATAATCGCCTATCATGGTTTCTCTATCACAGTTTAATACTAAGGACGTTATCATATAACAATTCATAATTGGTTCTTTAAAAGAACATATATATGACAACAGAAAAGCCATTTAATATGTATAAACATAAAGAAATAGTACAAATGATCCGACCCGGTCGGATCCGGTCCAACCCGATTGGGTTTAGGACACTATTTCAACAATCTCCCACTTGGCCTAAAACCAATCACTCGCAGACACAAGACCAAGTTGAAACACAAGAATCTCATGCAATACTTGCAACCAGCTCTAGCCTTAAACGGATCACTATCCGTGGGGACTCAGACTATCTTCATATCACATTCCATATGATCAAGTCAAAGGAACCGCCTCAACACACACACGAATCTCTGACGAGACCCTGGTCCTTGCTTCAAGCAATGAATCCACTTACTATATCAGCTATATAGAAAAGGTGGAAGAACCATACATGGTTCAGGAATGAACCTTCTAGATCCATGTACTGCACCCGCTGCGCCTCCAAGGCACTACTGTGTTTTGGCCTAGTTGTAGAATTTACAGTGGCCCATAAGCTAGAACATTTCTAGATCACTGTATCACTTAAACAAAGTGACTGCAAACCCAGACTGTAGCTCCCACTTGCCTTCATAAGACTTAGGATATATGTCTATATACCTACGTTTATCTGATTCCAAGTTTCAATAAACTAGGAATCTTTCCTTAACCTGTTTAAGGATATTCTCGACATTTGCTAGAATTACTTTCATGCTTGCTCATGACTATTCATGGAGTGTGAACCTCTAGCATAACTTTTATGATGGTTCCAATTTCCGTAGAGAGGGAAACCTTTCATAAGTATCATCCTTTTACCTCATCTTTAGGACTAACGTCCTAACATAGATAGATCTTGAGAACACGGGCTAGCAGTGTCTCCTATCGTGATCTATGTAGGTAAACTATAATCTAACAGCAGTTAAATCTATCGCTATAGATTCTTATTTCTAAAATAAGAACTGCTAATCCAAGTACTTTCGTAAAGACCCTGAATTACCAAACATTAATTGACTGTGACATGGGGTGGTAATTCCTGAGAGAGATATCCAATCTCTTACTCAAAAATCGTAACACTCCCACTATCCCTTTTGCATATAGGCATATCCCTCTTTTGACTAAATCAAACTCCTTTGATTATCAAACAAAGAAATCGTCTAGAGAAACTTGTTTTGAGTCTATAAATGGATCTCGTGGGCTCACATATCATGTTATCGTCTATGAACATCAGGCTGTTTGCCCAATGTTTTCAACACTATCATATAGCCATGATACGAAGTTGTAACAAGCATCATCTGAATAGAATTGGGCTCAGCCTTGCAGGGACATTCCCTCTAGGTAGGACAGACTAGGTTCATAACCTGGTTGTCACTGATGGAATCTAATTCAGATATTATGGCTCCTAGCCATATCTCTCAATCTTGCCTTTCAAACATCCCTTCATTAGTCGTGAGATATTCATTCTTCAAGATGAACATACCGGCTGACCTCTTGAGTTTTAGGTTATCCACAGACTTACAGAACATTTGTGTGCACTGAGCTGTGTTCTACACCTCATCGCTATGCGGCGTCTGCTCATGTTCCAATGGTTGAATATATCTTTGTGGTTCTCAAACTCTTTTGAGATCTAATTTACTCCCATTGTTTCTATTAGAAGAAACACTTCCTTAGAAGAAAACTGACATGTTTGGAGACAAACATTTTGCTCCACGGACAAGTACATAATATCCAGCGTGCTAGCTAAGATATTCCACAAAGTTGCATATGTCGTACTAGGCTCTAAGCGTTTCTGACTTTGCCTATGACAACTTCAAATCATCGGTTAAGATAGATTCAACATTATCTTCTTCCATATCTAATATGGAATTTATTAAACCTTTATTCTTTGGAACTCGGTCAAGTATAAGGGCACTATCCCGAAACGGGTAAGGGATACATCGCATGGCTTGCGTCACACCTTTATCATATAAAGTGTTAAGGATACCATCTTTGGGCACTATCCCGAAACGGGTAAGGGATACATCGCATGGCTTGCGTCACACCTTTATCATATAAAGTGTTATTTCCATTTTGGGAACACAATCTAAATGCGTATCCCAAAGATGGTATCCTTCAAGGGAGAATCTTATTCCCTTTCAGACGACTTACGAAACACCCCAGGTATTAATTACTTCAATCCAATTGAAGATTAATTCCTAAGTAGCTCATCAATCTCATATTCGTACTAGCTCGAACTTTTCGGGCTTTCCGAATTGTCGTACTTCAATAAGTACATTCAACTATTTCTAAAATAGTCATAGAGATTAATAAATAATTATTTGTGGCATTAATTGTCATAAGGCAACAAACATCGGTATGTTTAGGCTTTAGACAATTTTTCTAGATCTTACAACCTTTTCATAAAAGGGTATTTTAGTCATCTTTAGGTAAGATACGTATTACCCATATGATTCATAATCATATGGTTCAACATCATCAGAATGATGTTTAATTACACGCTTCCCTCCCAGAGATACTATGTCTAGAACGACCACAAATATTAAGGATAACAGCCATACAAATATTTAGTTGAGATCTCATCACATATATCAACTATATAGTGACATCAATCTAGTATGTTAGATTCAGTGACCTTCCAACTTTATCGAAATAACATTTATTCTTTACAATTGAATATGTCTACTAAATTCTAACAAATAACTGAAAGCATGTTCTTCATAAGAACCGGAGCATAATAACATTTATTTAGTTCCCTTATCAGTTTACTAGATCCAGAATATGGTAAGTGTTACAACATTTGTTTAACCTTCCATATCTGTATTTAATCTTTCTAATTTAATCACACTCGTAAGGTATCATATATCTTAGAGTCGACTTTTAATTTGGAAAGATTTATCTCAACTCACTTGCCTATAATAGAAACTTCGATAAGTTCTCTATTTAAGCACATGCCCTAAATTTCCCTTCAATCCTTTAAGCACTTGTACAATATTTCTTAGTGTAGTCTTCATAAGACTTAAGAAGGATCACAAGAGCTATGTCTTTGATTTCCTTTCATAAAGAAAATCTAAAGTATATTAAATAGTTTATTTAACCTTTTGAATCGTATTCAAAACATTGACTATTTAATTAACCTTTAAGCAATGATAGAATTAAGTCGATACTTAAATCTTACAATTTTGAAAACAACCTTTCCAAAATTAGATGTGGTCATTCTTATTCAACGTTTGAATTAATTGTCATCGTATGACTGAATGATCATCTTGGATCGTATCCAATATCATGAGCTTCCGCTTTCCTTTAATAATTAAAGTCTCGGAGTACAACATCAATTATGTAGTCTCCTTGTCTCTAACTACTATAACGGGATTGCTCGTGTCATTGCTTATTTTAAAAGGATTAAAACTACTTAACCATATTTGAGAACGATTCTCAAAAGGTAACAGTCATGTTTGGTTTTACTAATCGAGAATAAAACATAAATATAAAGTTTGCTAACTACAACATAAAAAAATGAAAATAAAAGAGTGTTGTTTGTTTATACACGCAAAATCAAAAATGGTCTTATGATTTATGATTTTGCTCCCACTAGTCAACTACTCCCAATTGACTTTCAAGAATTTTCCAAAATTCTTTAGTGGCCAAGATCCCACTAAACTACACCGACCCCCGCTTTGGCTGGTGGGCCGAAAATAGCATAATAGGTAGACAACTCTTTGTCAATCGTATCTTATACGATTCTTGTTGTTTGACTAGTCAACTCTTTGACAATTTTCATCTTATGAAGTAGTCAAACCCTTGCCTCTAAAATCCAAACGACCCCGCTTTGGCTGGTGGCCGAGAGAATTCTTAGTCAAGTCATAATCCCAATATTCGTGAGATCTCATATGATCATATCTCAATAATAACGATATACCCGAGGTAGGTCAACCCCCTGCTTTGGCTGATGAGTTGGATCCGAACAAGGGCTCTTCACCGTCATTATAATATGGAGAGGCAATTTCAACTTGATTCTTTTGAGGTGGAAGTATTTATGTAAATTAATTCACTTAATTAATTTTAATTATGGTCTCATCATAAATATGTCTATCTCTATAAACATACATCCTACGCATTTATCTAGATCGTGCCTAGTCATGCATCTATCGTATCATATAAAATAAATACAAGCACAAAATAAATAAATGCGTAAAGTAACCGGTATGATCATGGACTTTTCCTAGGTGCGGTTTCGAATACAAACTGACGAAACCGCGGGTCACAATCTAAGGGTAGCTGCAACCGCCAATAGGATCTTTAATGCTCAATTTTCCAATGGGATCTTTATTTTCGTCTTTCTTTGGTCTCCATCTTGCTCCATTCTTGTTACATTCAATTCTATCTAATATACCCGCCGCACACGGGGGGAGCCAACGGGAATGGGATAAATGCCGAAAATAAACTAGGTCACGTTCTTCATAACGGCCTAGGACATCTTTTCAACCAACAGAAAATTAAATCATTCACATCTATCCTATCGGTCGAGTCCATGATCAATCGGGGTCCATATAATCATATTATATCTACACTATCTAATCCATACAATATATCTTATGAAAAGATAAAATTAAATTTAACTACATGCGTCTTAATTAATCAATTAACATTTAATCCATTAAATAATTTTATCTAATCAATTAACTAATTAACATTTAATTAATTAAATGATTTTAATCGAAATAAAATTAACGATTAATTTTAAATGATTTTAATTTTAATTTTAATTGATTAGAACTATTCTAAAATTAAATTAAAATTAAATCTCTCTCTTGTTTCTTTCCTTTTGATTCGTAATCGAAAGGGACGTCGTTGGTTTCATAAACCATGACACTACTAAACAACGAGATGTCTATGCACAATCAATATCACGGGACGAAAAATCGAGCACATCGAATTATCGAAGAGTGGGTTCACCGAGAATCCATCACTCAACCTCGACTCATCGTCTTCGTGATTTAAATCTTGCATCTATCGTACAATCACAACTATGAACATTTATTGAAACATAAAATACACAAAACAAAAAATTTCTTTTTGTGTATCGTTTTACGAATCAAAATATATCATCTTTTAATTACGTGATTTAAACGATAAAATTAACTACGCAAATAAACACGCTTATTGCTTAAGCTCGAAGCTCTCTCTGATACCACTGTTAGTAAATCAACGCGGGAACGCAGCGGAATTCAAAAATTTGATTTCCTTTTTCCCAAGATCGACTTCGTTTAAGCAATAAACGAATAAACTAAAGACGGCGGTTACCTTGGTTGATCTAAAAGATCGACGCTTTGACCGTCTAAGGAGAGTAGTTCGACATGGAGCCGCCCAAGTGTTCGGCCTCTACCGCTTGATCCACACGAACGACCCGCGGAATCCCACCATGGATTGCTATTGGAAAGCTCCGGTTGCTAGACCGGACTTTTTCCTCCCTCACAAACTCACTATAGGAAGCCCCCTCTTTCTTACACAAGAACTATGAGTTCTTGCAATTTTTCACAAGAACAATTGCTCTTGGAAGAATGGTGTACAAAAGAGCTTGGCAAGCCCTCTTATTTATACTAGAGAGAGGCGCCCCTATTGCTTGGAGAGGAGGAGAAGAAAAATCTCTTTCCAATAAAATAAGGAAACATAATTAATGTGATTGATTTATCTCATTTAATTTAATATCTTATATTAAATGAATCCATAATTTATTTTTCTCCAATATCTTATATTGAATGTAAAATATATTATTACCATAAATCTATTTTTCTCAAATCAATTAATATCACATATTAATATTATGGTAAACTTATTAATTAAATTGCACAATCCAAGTGTGTCATACACACAAATAAAGTGGCGCCCCAACCTTCCAAAATTGACTTATGAAAAATTCTTTAATTAATATAATGCTATGATTAATTAATTTGTAAAATCAATATATATCATATATCATTAATTTTAAAATATATGTATCAATATACATATTTAATTAATCATCATAATTAATATCTTGTATTATATTTATTCATAATAAATAAATACCACCATATTAATTTACCACTATAACCCTTATAGCCTCGAGATAAACTTTCCTTATTTGGTTATCATCTATAACCACATTTTAATCCGGCACGATGTTCATATGTGTGTGACCCGATAGGCTTCGAATATGTTGGCCGTAGACACAAAGTGCAAATTACTAAAATACCCTTCATGCCTAACGATCACGGGATAGCGTCTAGCAACACACCGTGACCCCAATCATCGAAAGAGTCAAATGCAATGACTACTACCTTTCATGTGGCTTGATTTGCCATGTAACTTACAATCCTATCGCTGTAACAATATCCATACGGTCGTTAGTCGAGTGTCAAAACATCAACGACCGTATCTTATAATCTGGATATCATGCTCTTTCTTGAAGTAACTAATTTACTCCCACTTTGCAAAGATTCACGAGAGTTAGACATTCCTTATAAGAAGGCCATTTCGGATATTCGATCCCAATCATAGGATACGCGATTCCCGGACGACCAATCATGTATACTCCGCGATGCTTGAAGATCATACCCAATCACTACCGCATGATCGCCCCGTGGTTGTGGAAACCTCAATAGTGTCAAAGCATGACAATCCACACCGTGATGCCATGAAGACTCCGGTCCTAAGGATAATTACACAACCGCCACATAGTGTGACACTTAACCGTGTAAGTGGGTCGGATCCCTAACGTCGCATTCTCTAATACACATCCACGCATGCGGTCAAGTGTCTCTACACTTCGATAGACGAGATCTATCCATGCCCTTAAAGGCGTAAGACA
Organism: Gentiana macrophylla; assembly: GCA_026214975.1. Classification (NCBI taxonomy): domain Eukaryota; kingdom Viridiplantae; phylum Streptophyta; class Magnoliopsida; order Gentianales; family Gentianaceae; genus Gentiana; species Gentiana macrophylla. The sequence goes on along the minus strand of CM047808.1, from coordinate 44,268,313 downwards.
TCTAATACGTGCTAGTCATTTATACTATCAATGCCCTGTTTAATAGTACATCAGCCTAGAGACATTTAAGTATCAAACTTATTAAAGTGATTGGAGATCTCATCAACCATAATCGCCTATCATGGTTTCTCTATCACAGTTTAATACTAAGGACGTTATCATATAACAATTCATAATTGGTTCTTTAAAAGAACATATATATGACAACAGAAAATCCATTTAATATGTATAAACATAAAGAAATAGTACAAATGATCCGACCCGGTCGGATCCGGTCCAACCCGATTGGGTTTAGGACACTATTTCAACACCTTGATAGTAAATTGCTGATGTAGGGCATCCTTGACCTACTGAATTAACTGTTCACGGGGACATGCTGCTATGATGTCATCTACATAGACCAGCAAAGCAATAAAGGACTGTCCTGATACTTTTTTGAATAAACTGTAGTCATTCTTAGACTAAATGAATCCTTGAGCTTCTAAAAACTCAGTTAACTTGCAGTTCCACTGTCTACTGGCTTTCTTAAGGCCATGAAGTGATTTGGTTAATCTGCAAACTTGATTTGGTTTAGTTTCTGCACAACCTAGTGGCAACTGCATGTATACTTCTTCATGCAAGTCTCCATGTAAGAAGGCACTATTAACATCCATCTGATGTAGATGCCAATTATTGACTACTGCTGCTGCATGTAAAGTTCTGACTTTAGTAATCTTGACAACATGAGAGAAGGTTTCTTGATAATCAATGCCATATGTTTGAGTGTAGCCTTTTTCTACTAGTCTAGATTTGTATCTCTCTACTGAACCATCAGGATTGTTTTTGATTATGTATAACCAATTGCACCCAATAGGTTTCTTTTCTGGGGGCAAATCATATCTCTCATGTATGAGTCTTTTTTCGAGCTTCAATATCTTTTTGCATTGCTTCTTTCCATTCATCATTCTTGATAGATTATTGTAAGTCTTAGGCTCTTTAATGGCATCAATAGCATTAATGAATCTGGCATAATCCGCTAAGAGATTGTTTAGACTCATGACTGCACTCAGCAGGTGTGGGGTCTGCTGAACAGTATGAGCACTTCCTTGGTAAAAGGTTGGTGATTTTGTTGTTCTTGTGAACCTTCTAAATTGTGTGAGTTTAAGCGCCTGATTAACTAGTGCATGCTCTTCATTATATGCCTTAGTTGCAGCTGATCCCGTGTCTGGCTGTTTAGCTGACTAATTTAGCAGATCATCACAAATGTCCATCACTGGTAAAGGAACGGGCATGTCAGCAAGATATCTATACTTTCTTAGTACCTGTTGAAATAGAGGAAAAGAAGTTTCATGGAATTGAGTATTTCTAGCAACAAAGATATCTTTGTTGGTAATGTCTAAAAGAATAGCACCCTTGGATGTATTTGAATTCCCAAGATATACACAAGTCCTACATCTTGAGTCAAATTTTGTTCTACATTGCTGAAGTGGGCAAGAGAAAACTAAAAAACCAAAAACCTTAAATACAGAATAGTCTGGTTTAGTTCCATAAAGCACCTCACGTGGAGTGCTTTCCTTCAGTAGTGGTGTAGGAGTAGCATTACTTAATTTTACAGCATGTAAAAGACAGAAACCTCAATATTCAATGGGTAGATTACTCTAGAACCTTAGACCCTTGGCAACATTCAACAGATGCTGATGTTTCCTAGCCACAATATCATTCTGTTCAGGTGTGCTGACACAAGATGTCTGATGTATGATGCCCTGCTGAGAATATAAGTCAGTGAGTTGGAACTCAGCTTCATTGTCAGATCTAATAACTTTAATAACTTTGTGAAACTGAGTAGAAGCAAATTTAACAAAATATTTAACAAGGTCAGAAGCTTCATATTTATGCCTCATAAGAAAAACCCAAGTAAATCTAGAAAAGTCATCTACAATGAGCATTAAATATTGTTGTCCATTGATGATATCTTTGTCTTAAAGGACCCCAAATATCTATGTGAACAAGATCAAATATAGGAGGTAAGAGCTTGAGAGGAGCCATGGGGGGATAGAGTGGGGTGGAGAAGTGATAGAGTTCATCCTTAACAAAACCCCTGAGGTGGACATGGCCCGAGTAATCCTTTACAAGAAAATAAGACCCATGCAATTCAAAGCACACAGAATAGTCCGAGGCAAATTTATCCACAGATAAGAGGTTTCGGGTGATAGAGGGGGTAACAACAATATTAGATAAACAAAAGGACAATAAAGGGGAATTTACAGAAGAAGAGCCGTATTGAGTAATAGATAAACCTATACCATCACCTACATACACTTTGTCGGGCCCAACATAAGGTGCAGATATAGGTTGAGATTTCGAAGACCATGAGTGAGATGGTGAGTGGCCCCAGTATCAGAGCCGTCCCTGAGTGTATAGAAGCCCTAGGCCAATTTACCAATACCGGGCCTTTCGATATAAATGAATGAATTTTAAAAGATATATCACTTGTTTAGACTATTAAACTTGGATCAAAAGAGAAAAGAAAAAAAAAACACCGTAAAATTAAATCATTTTTTGGAGGCCCTAGGCTGTGGCCTTGTTGGCCTATGCCCAGGAACAGATCTGCCGGTATCCTTAATGTACTCTCTATGTTTATTTTTAAGTAACACACATCGATGATGCACTTCAATCTTAAGCCTAGGAGTCGGATCAGTACATGCTTTTGGTGGAATCTTAGCCCACCTCGTGTTCATTGCTTAGGGATGTATATTTGTTGGTTTCTGTGGAAAACATAAGCCCAAACCCATATAAGAGGAGGGGCCTCATCCCCAAAACCTTGGTCATGAGGTGAGGGAAGTCGATCTCTTAATATGGTGGGTGAAACAACCACAAGTTCCCAATGTGGGACACTTTAACATGCCCCCTCAAGTGTGGGCCGGGCACACAAGGCCAACAAATAGGCCCAACACTTGCACAATAAAGGGTGGCTCCGATAACATGTGGAAAACATAAGTCCAAACCCATATAAGAGGAGGGGCCTCATCCCCAAAACCTAGGTCATGAGGTGAGGGAAGTCCATCTCTTAATATGGTGGGTGAAACAACCACAAGTTACCAATGTGGGACACTTTAACAGTTTCAAAGATTAGGAGGCTGTCTATTTTGCTGGAGCGGAAAAGAAAGATGATACGGTGCTTGCTCTTGATTTAGGCCATTTAATTAAGCATTTATGATAGGTAATTAGTTGTTTCAATCTCCAATTTTTCTATATGTGATTCTAGCTTATGCTTACGAATATGTAAGCTCTTCTTGAAATTCAGCTCCAATGCATTTACTGGTGTAATCTATTATTAGAGTAATATGTCAAATATTAGTTTTTCTTTTATTGTGTATTTATTTTATTTTTGGGGAATAGTATAAAAGCAAGAAAAAGGTCAAATTGTAATAGTTGAGAAAACACAAAATATCAATAAAATTCCCTTTAAGTACTTTTCCTCTTCCTTTCCTAGCCAAGAACCCTAGGTTCGATTTTGATCGGAGTGGATCCAAATCCACTCTCCACATGGTATCAAAGATCGATTGAGTGTCCGATCTGTGCTTTTTGTTAGCTATTTCGTTTTCATTTTTAGTTTTTGTTTGTTGCTGAGAAGCGCTTCTCCGATTGAGATCGAAGAATGGCGGAAGACAGGCAATTGAGAGCTGCCGGAGACATAGAGGCTTCGAGTCCGTATTATCTTCATCCTAGCGAGAGTCCGGCGTTGATTCTTGCGGATCCACCACTGGACAATAAGAATTACCATTCATGGAGTAGAGCGATGAAACTGGGGCTTATTATGAAGAACAAACTAGGGTTTGTGGACGGTTCCATCCCCAAACCTACAAATGATCAGAGATTGAGAGCGATATGGGATCAATGCGGTATGACAGTCATGTCATGGATTATGAAGTCTGTAAGCCGTGATATCACGAAGACGGTGCTGTGGATGAACTCAGCTCAAGAGGTTTGGCAGGATCTACAGAATAGGTATTCAAAGATGAGTTGTTTTGGTCTATCGGATCTTCTGGAAGAAATTAACCAAATTACTCAAGGAAGCATGTCGTTCACCGAGTATTTTGTGAGATTGAAGATAGTATGGGATGATATTATGGTGCTACGTCCAATTCCATCGTGTGAATGTGCTGTAAATTGTACTTGCAAGGTAATTCCGACCTTCATTTGATACATAGAGTCTGAGATGTTATACATTTCATGAAAGGTTTGAATGAGAGCTATGCTCCTATGAGATCACAAGTGTATTTGTTGAAACCCTTGCCTAGCATCATTGAAACATTTGCCATGAGTGTGCAATTAGAGAACCAATTGGAATACAGTGCTAGTCACCCCCAGAATATGCAGTCTATGGTGTTTGCTGAAAGGTCCAACATTGAGCCTGGTGGGGGCAGAAGCTATCCTGTAACTGAAAATGTCAGACAACAAGGAAAGTGGGAAGGAAATCAGAGAAATGGAATTGGAAAGAAGGTACAGTGCTCATTTTGTGGTTACAATGGGCATATGATGTATGTCAACCAGATGATGTATTATGGTATATTTTAATCCCATTTCTTAAGTTTTTAGCGACGTTTTTGTATAACTTATAATAAATATTGTGATAATATGGTTTGTTTTTTTATATTGTAGATGTTATAAAATTTCACTATTTTGAATTATTTTGAGGCTTATTTTGTTATCAGAATTACCCATGATTTTTCTCGTTTGATTGTGTTACAGATACCACGCGGTAAAATCCTTGGGGTCGTGATATAAGGCCTGACAGATCGAAATTATAATTATCATTATTATTATCAAACTTTCATACACATGTCTTAAAGATACGGCACAGACCGGAAGTATCCCGGTCTACGCCGGCTGTCAAAGATTTATCCAATCGAGCATTTAATGGACCTGACAGTCAGTTACAATTGAGTTGATCCGGCGCATACCGGAAGAATCCTGGCTTACGCCGGATGTGAAGAATTCGGATCATTGCATTTAATGGCCTGACTATTCTGATGTGATCCGGCTTAGACCGTGAAGAGGCCGGCGCAAACCGGAAAGGGACCCAATCTACATTATTTTTATTTACTACTCACATTCAGAGACGGCTATATATATATATATATATATATATATATACACACACACACACACATATCAGAAGGAAAATGGGAGATATCTATCCATCTTGCAGGTAACAACACAAAAAGGCTCTTATAGCCAAAAATTAAATTCCATCTTAGCATTTTCATCACCAATGTAATACTTAGAATGTTTAGCATGATTTTGGGGATAGTTGATGAGGAAAAATTAAGCCTTGGGTTCAGCCTCCATTGAAGCTCACCGGAGAAGAAGCAAGCTTTCTTTTTGCAAATCCAACGGTTGTAACCGGTAACATTCTAGTATTATTTTGTTTTGTTAATCTGATTACTATGAATGCTAAATTAAATATGTTAGTATTTGTAGTAATGAGTGGCTAGACTTGTAACTAGCCAAGACATGTAATTGAACTGATTTCATCTCTTTTGGTTAATCGGATGATGATCATGTATTGTATATTTTAATTTCCGACTATGTTGAATCTTTTTCAACTTGTATTGATTGTTAACTTGCATTGGAGTAATTAACCAATACTAGCCCACGCACACTTAGCGGATACCGAACGAAGATATTAGGTGTGAGAACGAGGTAGAAAAACCAGAAGGTAATGTTCACCGTTATCGGAGTTCAATTTCTTATCTGGGGAATGAGCTAGTTGTACTCGTGATCCTATCATGTCAAATCATTAGGTTTAGGGCTCTTAAACCAAGGATCAGGCATAGAACAATTTCGTACACTCATAAGAGGGGAAATTGTTAGAATAGGAGTATACCGTTTCACATACTTGGATACCCTTAATAGGATGATTGATCACATCCATGAAACCGAAAGAGACTGTTATTCAATGAATTGTCTTGGCTAGTACCCTTATTATTAATTGTAAATTTTATTAGTAACATAAGATCATTACTTTTATGTTAAAACTACGACTTAGATCAAGATAATAATAGCTAATTGGTGTTTAACCACACTTTATATTGGATTCCCTGAGGAGACGACCTTGTTCACCAGACTAGACTACAATTTGACCTGGTACACTGCCGGTTAGATTGGACACCTAGAAAGTCTCGATCAAGCTTTTTGGCGCCGTTGCCGGGGATGTACACGCCAATTTATTGTGTTATTGGTTACTACTTGTATTAGTTCAAAATTCTTGAGAATGAGTCAACACTTTTCTTAATCTCATTTCTATTCTATTTCTTTGCTACTTACCTCTTGGTGAGTGACCAAGTGTTATTTTATTGTTTTCTAGTTGTTTCTATCTTGTAGTTGATGACCAGTTCCCGAAGCGGTAAGGCCCCACTCACTCCATATAAGCCCGACATTAATAGTTACGAAAGGCAGTTAAAAGTAGAGAATAGACGTGGTCAAACTAGCCAAAGACATCTTGGTGAAGAATCTTCCCAAGAATTATCAAATCAAGGAATTGAACAAGGGCTTGCTCATGCCCAAGGTCATGGACAAAACCCCAATAATCCGAATCCACCATTACAAAATCTTCTTTCACAACCAAATCCCAATAATCAAAACCCCAATAATCGGAATAACCAAAACCGAAACCAAAATAACCGTAATAACAACCCTCCAAACCCAAGACCCATTTGTGATCAAACCCTGAGAAGGAATGAGACCAACAATCCAATTTATTTACCCAATGATGGAGCAAATAACTTTGAAGTGAAATCCCATCTTTTTGGCTTGATTGACACAAGAGCTCAATTTATTGGTGAGGATGACAAAGATCTGCATCATCACTTATATCTTTTTGAAGAATTGTGTAACACGGCCAAAAGTCAAGGTGTTCATTGAGAATTGACAAGGATGTCAATGTTCCCTTTTTCCTTAAAAGGAAGGGCAAGAGATTAGTTTATGTCACTCCCACATCATTCATTGACAAGTTGAGAAGACATTCAAAATGAGTTTTTGAAACAATATTTCTCCAGGAAGGAATTTGGAATTGAAGGTTGAAATCGCTAAATTTAGGCAAGGATCTGAGGAAACACTTGGAAGTGCTTGGGAAAGATTTAAGAACTTGTTAAGAGCCTGTCCCGATCATGGTTACTCTCTTGATATGCAAATTCAACTTTTCTGTTGAAAATTGAGAAAAGACTCACGTGTGGATGTTGATCACGCATGCGGCGGTTCTTTGATGATGAGTGAAGCACAAGTTGTCTATGGTGCTATTGAGAAAATTTCGAAGAATAACCGAATGTGGGGAACCGGTTCAAGCACAAGGAAAGTAGCGTTTGTAGGTGAGTCTACATCAAACATAGAAGTTTTAGCTCATTTGGAAAATCTTAGTAGAAAGTTTGGCTTGAAAGCAAGCAAAAGTTTCAGCTCGGAAGGCAAGGTATCTAATGAATATTCGAATGATGACAATAGGAATGGAAGAATCCGAAGGATATTCAAGGGAAGAAGTGAGTTTTATGCAACAACATCTGAACTTGAACAATGCTTATTCAAACTCATTCAATTCCATTAGAAGAGATCACCCTACTTTTCGCTGGTCCGAGAGCTCAAGCAAGTCAGGACAACCTCCGTATCCCACTCAGTACAAGAGCTCGTACAAAGCAAATCCTCAAACCCAAGGTTACCAAGGAAACACATCAAACCAAACTCACCAATCACAACCACCTAGATCATACCCCCAACACACCACCCAAAGCATACCAGTCACTCAAAGTTCAACTCCGCCTACGGAAGGAGTTGACAAGTGGGAGAAATTGATGCAAAATATGATGGGTGTGATGTCTACTCAAGCTCAGAACATGAAAATCATGATGACTTCTATAGGCACAGTTACTAAGGATATGAGCACTCTGAGAACATCTATGAGTGGACATGATATGAGAATGAAAACCATAGAAGCATCCATGCGAAATATGGAAGATCATTTGAGTAGAGAAGGAGAACGAAAGAACAGTAGACCCCTGGGAGGACTACAAAGTAATACCGAAAGAAACCCAAGAGAGGTGAATGCTGTCATTACCCGAAGCGGACGGGTATGTGGAAGCAATGGAGTAGAGAACTCCAGAAACAATGAAGTAGAAGATGATCTGGATGATCAGTTCGAAGAAGATCTGGAAAACAAGGATAAACAGAATTTAGTATAGAAGAAGAAGAAATCATTGATAATTTCTTAAGACGTGATAGATATGTTGAAGCAGAAAGCGAAGATGAGGAATGGATCAAAGTCTCAAGAATAATGCTGCTTTTTCTACCGGGTTCAGCATTTCGTCTTCTATCTCATCTATCAGTGCCGGCTTGAGTAGCATGGGTTTAGATGGTTCAGTGGTCATGTCTACAACTGTTGTTGGTGCTCGCATAGAAGCTTTGGCGTCTGTCGCCGCAATCTCAGATCCGGTTCAGTTTTTGAGTAACCTCAATCCAGCGGATTTTCAAGGAGCCGGTCTTCAATCCAATGAGTTTTGCTCCGATAAGTACGGTGGCTATGAGTACTGGTGATTTTTGAGAGACTACTTGGACATTCATGATGGATGACTCTGAAACTGACTCAGACATTTGATAATCTTATCATTACCTAAAAAATTTCTTATCATTTTGTTGAAAAAAATATGTTGGATTGCTATTCGTTTTCTTGTTTGGTTCAAACAAATTATTAGAATCTTTTGCACGCTTAGCTTTTGGTTGATCCATAGTATCCAGATCCCTTTGGTGCACCCCATACTCGTAAGCCTCTGTTGAAGGATGCGGAAGGAAACATTTCGCCCCAAAACCTTGATAGTCCTTTGCTCTCCGCCATGGTTTCTAGAGTTCAATACATCCCTCAATTGGAATTTCAATTGGATCATCATCGATTTATGTGCCTCGTGCTTGCTCCACAATTTGAATGAAATCGGCGATGTCTCGATTCATCTACTCTCGCCAATGTATATAGTTGTTCCCTGAATTTGAGCATTGAAGAATATCTCCGCCGCTTCGATTGCCCCAGTTGTTTGAGATTTTGGTGCTTGAAAAGAGTCTTCTTTCCATCTATCTGTACTACTGCATCAAGTCGTCCTCTTGGATGTTCGTTGTCCCCATCTAAATTCATAGAGAATGATGCTACCTATGTTCCCCTCCAAGCCTCGGCAATTTGGATGAAATTTGCAATATCGGATTCATCCTTTCGGTCACCGTTGTAGATCATCGTCATTCGAGGATTATCGTTGAGGATATCTCTACCACTTTATCTCTCTTACACCGAACGACCGTCGATTTGATCCGATCGCTCTCCTTCCACTTGTCGTTGCTCTCGTCGGAAAACACCGCTTCTTCCAACGAGAAGCCCGTAACATCGATTTTCATGGCATAGAAAGCCATGGACGGGATAGACTGTTTGAAGAATGGATGAGGGTGGGGGCATCACCGTTGAATCTAGGGTCACTACAAAAAAAAGTTTCTTTTGTGACAAATTTTTAGTGACAAACACTAAATTTATCACAAAATGATACCTTCTTGTGACAACAAAGTCATTTTGTCGCATAGAGGTGTATTTGTTAGTGACAACATGACCATTTGTCACAAATATTTTCGAGTTTGTCACGGATATCTTCGACCTAGCTACCGGTACATGATAACTTGTCTTGTCATGAGCCTTTGGTGACAAGTCTATTTTTATTTATTTTTAAAAGTCAGGTCTATTGTTAAATGATGGGTTTTATTTTCATTTAATTTATTTTATATTTTGGATGAGTTTTGGTGACAACCGTGTATTCGTATAACACTATCACACGCGTCGGTGGACCATGCCACTTCCCAATTTCACTTCCATCCAAATCGAATGCATCTCGTCGAGGAAGTCTCAAATTTCTCCTAAGAGATGGAAATGGTAATGGCGGATCTTCACCGGATTCAATGCTCAACTCCAGCCATAGTTGAATGCTCCACAATCAAATTCTACTTCACTATCTCTCGAATTTCGACTTCTCAAATTCCGACTTCTCTCTGAAATTCTAGCCGATCGGAGAAGAAGAAGTTTACACGAAGCCTCAATTGCCAACTCTTATCACTGGAACCGGAAACAACGGCGTGAGTATATATTCTTCCTCTTCAACAAATTTAAGAAAAGCGGTTAAGTTCTTGGATTAGGTATGAGAAATTAAGGTCGTTCAAAGTGATGTTGATTATGAGAAATTATGCTCGCTCATTCTTTGGTTTGGATTAAATTTATGAGAAATTATGCCCCAATCCTACGCGGAGACTATTGTGAAAGCAGATATAACCTGGCAAATCGTCGTTTGTGCTTTAGGTATGAGAAATTATGCTTGAATGTCCATCCATTATCATTCAATTTAAACATCTTCTTAGAGTTCCTCAAAAGGTTCCTTTATCTCTCGTTTCTATTCTCTACATTGAAACACGATTAAGATTACAACATATATCATATTTTAAATACATATGTTGTTTAAAGTGCGGTGATGTGATGTGTGTTTAATAATTTACTGAGTTTCGGTTCTAAGGAGTAGGAAGCTTGTTGAAAGAAGCGTAAGTAGAAGAGTTTCTTTGCTCGAATTGATCTTAGATCTTAACTTTGGAGGTTTTAATATGATAAGCTGCGAAAGCACCTACAACTATATAATTTTGCTCAAATTTTACGTTGTTTTATGATTCACATTTGTCATTTGTTATTCACGTTGTTTATTATTCATATAAGTCAATTTCTCACCCTTCTAATCAGATGTAGTTGAAAGTTGAAATTTCCTTGTAAAGTATTATGAAATATATGAATATAGTATAAAATTATATTCTAATGATTTCTTTTATCATTTGTAATATGGATTTTATTTTTTCCGACTTTAGTGTGGACGGAAATGCCTGTGAGCCGTATTATGAGGCGGAGATTGAAGCAATGAGGTGAATGAGCCTAACTCAATGGTTATTGATTTATCTCACGTAATGTGTTGGCGTGCTCGAATGACACTACGAAGAATTCTTAAGGTTCTCCATTTGTTTACTTCCACTCCGTTCCTTGATCTCGCTTGAAGGTCATGCGATGCTTAAGTTTTTCCTTTTTTCCGGCTTAAACTTTAGGTTCTCTCAATTTAGTGTATCATGGTTGTCTAAGTTTCTAATCTCATCATATTCAGCTTCTAAAGTGGAATTTATTGTTTGTGATTGACATTGTAAGATGTTTCGTTCAATTCACTCACTATGAACAGCAGTAGGATTCCTACAGGTGTTTCCTCAACCCCGAGAGCATCTCGGTTCTTGATAACATTGTAGTTGAGAAGGAAATAAATGCAACTTAGGATTAGTGTATCTATACTTTGTAGTTGCATGCTTTAGTAGATGTCGAGTTCGATCACGTCTTTATATTTGTGAGTTTTGGCAAAGTGTATCCAAGATTGTATATATGATTTCAAAACCCACCAAAGATGCTTGGAAAAGCTATTCGGTTTCTATGTCCAACATGTTCCATGAAATAAGTCTAGGTTTGTATATCAGGCTTGTATACATACTGTTCGAGTCTTGATCATGCATCTATTTGTGTGCATCCGAAGGACTCATATTTTACATGTCTCCAGATTGTGTCACAAGAATTCGGTAAATCTTTGGCAGTCTGCAGTCGTAACTGAAGAAACACTATATTTACCTCTTGGGTCTGCTGTCCATTCTAAACTCGTGATTGCTGCCTTCTATACCGCTGCGGATATATGCATAAGCCTGACAAATGTTATCAGAAAATAATGCTTTTTCTGAAAGGGAAAAACTTTTTCAAAAGAAAATAGCTCATGATGTTGCTCTTACGCGTTCTGACTGATTTTTGCTTTACTTTGTGTTTAGGGACATGGCAGGAATAATTAGCAAGATAAACCGATCATCGATTCACACGTTCCCCTCTTGCTATTCTCCCTCTTTGTAAGTCGGTTTTCTTTTTCCGAGTTCTCTTTACTAAACCAGTATGTATGTATGGGCAATGGAACACTGAATGACACTAAAAAAAATGTTTCTCATTATATTTCTTAAAGGATGTATAGTGTGCCTATGCCTTTGTGCATCTAATGTTAATTGTTGTAGTGCATCGGTCCTACAAAATTGGTAGTAAGAATTTAACTCACGATTTTATTGAGAAAAAGTGACGCGTTCTTACTAATCGAGCCAAACATAGCATATTGCATTTCATAAAGCATGCATATAGCATTACGCATTTAGTTCATGAAATTCACTTTTATGCACTTAATATTTCATGGTACTATTCATAAACTTTTCTCATGCACAATCTGCAGTTAGCACCATAAGACAAATTGGTTAGACATATGCAATTCCATTGACTATGCATATATGAGATACATCATACCAGATCATTAGCATTTTAGCATATGCAAAGTTTATCATTTCTCATGATTGATTCTTTCATTCCAAGATCAGATCGGTCTAGGATACAAAAATCAGATGTACATTGCATCATTAATCAAATTCTACATTTGGGATTCAAACCTAAAAACACACACACATGTCTTGTCCATATATCTATCTTTTTCCTCATTGATGACGGGATTTTCATTGGATGATTATTTTTCATTGCCATTTGTTTTGATGGTTTTAGCATTTTGATTTACATTTAAAATCAGTAAAGTCTGTCCATTTTCCTTACTCCTTAGTGATCTTGCTAGATGTATGATGTCTAAAGTTTGGTTCATCAAATTCATGGTGCTTGGGAATGGAGAGGCGGAGTCCTCCATAGATTTCATAATCTAAAATGGTGTGCAAAAAGGTAATTTCCAAGGATTATGACCTTATCAATGTTTGGAGGACTCCAATTCTTCTATGGCCTTACCAACTCTAAATAACACTTCTATTGCACTTTCTCTCTCTGTTCTTTCTTGTAATTGTCTTTTTTTGAAATTTCTGACTTTTAAGCTTATTATGCTTCAGTTAGCTCTATATTTTGGTGTGCTTTTGCATGTATGGATCTGTAGTTTTGATAATTATGGATTACGAAACCGACTTGTCTTTGTTTCACATTTACTATCTTTGTGTGAGCTTCTACTTTCACAGATTGTATAAATTTCTTTCTGTTGGATGAGATTATTTTATGAATGCACCTAGTGTCTGCCTTGTGCTATTTCTGAGTTTTAAACCTTTTCATGCTATAAACTTGCAGGTTCGGAGGTCATTTTTTTGGTAAAAGCATTGAGTTTGGCATAATCGGGAGCGAGAAAAAACGTTTGCAAAGACATGCACCCCCACCCAGTGTAACGTTGGCACATGACGAGTTCATTTCGTATGTGGATGGAACTGCTAGTAGTCAAAGAGTAGTGCGTCACATTGGTGGAACAAGTTGGCCTGGTAAGTCTTACATGTTTTTTAGCAATCGCTTCACTTGAATTGCTATTGATCACATGATTCATCGTGTTGATGTACTATTGCCAAATGAGCGCTGATAGACATGGGTAGCTTAAATGGAACATTTTTAAATTCTCAAGCAGTTCACTATCCTCATTCTGGAAGCAGGAATTGGGGCGATCCTGATTTGTTCGTTGTTTGATTGTTCGCACATCCGATTTACTTAGGTAAGTTCTTAAACCAGGACCATTGTTGGAGCTATATTATTGAAGTTTCTTCTTGGTAACGTCTGGGGAATTGTTCTATTAATGAATCTAGATTTACATTAGACAGTCATTAACCTTTAGGCATTGAATTAACCCGAAGTTGTGATTACTGGTCAGTTGCTTATTGCAGATGGCACGTATCGGAACGAGATTAACTCGCAGTGGAGTTCAGCGTACAAATGCATCTTCTTCCACGAGTACTGGTGATGTGCAACCTCCGCCTTCCCAACTTGCGTCGATGCCTTCCTCGTTGGGAGATGCTGAAGGACATGATGTCAATACCAATTCTCAAGCAGGTACAAACAAAAACTGAACTTGACAAGAAAAAGGTGTACATGTAACATGTCTGAACTAACACACCACACATGGACAATAACTGATAGTAATACAGTAGACATGCAGTAATATAGTAGCAAGCTAGCAGCAGATCCGGGGAAAGAACTACAAGAGTACAAAATGAAATGCCATACAGAATTATTAGAGAAAACAAGTTTCATGAACACCCTCATTTACTGATTATTAAGACATGTAAGACAGCTAAGAAAACAACTAGTGAGAACGAGCGTTTCCGTACAGAGCAAACTTGATTATAAGACTCTAGATACTATGTTACCACTTTGAATTGAAGACATTAAAGATGAATATATGGTCTTTCTTTCTATTCTTTACTGAATGCAAGGAAAAAGGAAAAAGTTTTTGTTTGTATGCTGAAGGAGATGATGTCAATACCAACACATAAGGTACTTTTTATTTCCTAAGATGATATTTGATCCTTCATTTATGAATAGAAGGCTCAAATATGCCGAAGAAAGTACAAGGCAAGAGTTGTGGAGAAAATATACACAGAGCAATTGCTAAAAATGTGAGTATTAATTATGCAATCTTATGCACTTTAATTAATTCTACATTTGTATCTTCTAACATTCCGTTTGATTTTAGGGTGGAAGGAAATTACTGATTTTGATTCTGAACACTTGGCTCGACCGGTGGAAAATGCATCTTTGCTTGCAATGGTATAGGGATAATAATTAGGCATCATGCTCCTCTGATTAACATTAAGAGTTATGATGATATACTTTCCCAAGATAAAGAGAAGCCTTATGGAGGCTTGAAGGTCATGAAATATTCTACCTCTCTTTCCTATTACTAAAATTTATAACTTAATGTCTTCATTTTTCTACTCACTTCTTGGACACCTTTCTTGCAGGCATGGTTTGAATTCGTTGATATCGGCGATCCATTAGTTGAGGACAAGCTTGATGACATGCTCGAAGCGCATTTATTCGTTGGAAAAATAGAATGCATGTGGCGTACAGCGAATCGAAAGATCTTGGTCATAATCCTATTCAAGACCGCCCTTTTGAATGGTTTGAGGAAGAGAGTCAGGAAGCGATGTGTGGTTCGTTTGAGGAACCAAAATATAAGGTAATGTCTCCAGGACTTGCAGTTTTGATTTTTGAGGATTTATCAATCTTTTTCCCCTATCAGATCTTGTTATGAGGTTTGAACCATATTATTTGTTGGTTGTTTGTTTATCAAGTGCAAACTCAATGCCTTCAAGAGAACCCTCCAATATTTGCAGTCTGTTTTGCATAATGTGTACTTGTTCTGTTTCAATCTGATCATTTTAAGTATAGACATCGTAATGCTGCATCCTCATTTTCGATTTCACTTGATCTTTTGCACAATAGCCACTGTTTTTATATGCAAACGATTGGTTAAACTATATGTGCTGGTCTTTGACACTTCACCAAGTGGCCAACAAGGCTGTAATAAGTTGTCATTTTCTTTAATCCCCAAAGTGATTTACATTTATATGCTGGTCTTTGATTATATGCTATATGTTTTGACTTTTTATACTTGTTCCTGTTGCATGTTTGAAATATGACCTGATTAGTTGAAGTATAATAAGAGAAGATTGGTCTTTCCTTTTGGGAATTTTATTTTCTGCTTTCACAGCTTATTGGAATGTCCAGATCCATCGATTTCATATCCATGTTTAATTTCGCCTTGATTATTTATCTGTGGTGTCAATACCTCTGGAATTGTGCTGTTGTCTCTTGTATTATTGCTAATGCATATTATAATCACTAATTTCTATTATGTGACAGTTTCATGACCCCTTTGGCTTACTCAAAACATACAAAACAAAGTATGATACGAGGCGAACAGAGGATGTCGTAGAAGCAGCATTGGGTAAATTGACGGTATTGAGGAACGTCTCAAGATAATATAAGAGGCTTCTAATGAATATTATGGTTAGTTTATCTGTCTTTCGGATAATGAAAAGATGAATGTTTTTATGATGCAATGGGTTACTGAGATTGGTGATTTGTACTGTATGTTGAATAATGTATGGTGAAAAGGATTGTTGCATGGTTGCAGGATATTATTATTGATTATGAATTCTAATGTATCCATTTATTATTATTATTATTATTTTCTAGTTTTCTATTATTATATTTCGAATATTTATTTGAATATGACTTCTAGTGACAAAGCCTTTGTCATTATTAGCCGTTAATGTAAAAATGTGTTTATACCTTTTGGTGACAATACTTAATTAGTGATAAACTGTTCATTATTTTGTGACAAAAATTTTGTCACATTAAAACCTTCTCGTGAGAAATTTAGCGTTTTGTCATGAAAAGCTTTGGTGACGAAAGTACGAAATTCGTCGCAACTGAACTTCTTTTGTGACTAATACTCTGATCGTCACCATAGATGCCTTTTGCGTCGGAGCTTACACAACAAACGCCGCGACAAAAAAACTTTTGTCACGAAAACTTTTACTGACGGAAATGAGCACTTTGCGCGACGAATTTTTTTGTCACGAAAAGGTCCTTTTTTTGTAGTGGGTTCTCGGAGAGACGGGCAGAATGTGAAAACACTAAGTTTTATTTGATTATACATTTCCTTAAAAATCTTTCAAAAAGTGTCAGATTTCGCTAGTTGTCTATTTTTTAATGTTGTAAAAAGACATTATGAATTTTATTATTATAGTAAAACATATTATATTGGATATTCTTTTGACTAATGCCGTTAAACGAGCAGAGCCGTTCGTGAACAAGTTCATGTTCGGCTCGTTAGTGTTCGTGATCGTTTGTTCTATTAGCTTAACGAGCTGAGCTCGAACATGATTATAGGCTCGCTTGCTTAACAAACGAACACGAGCTTGGTTTGCGAACGTTCAATTATGTTCGTGAACGTGCTTATATCAATACATCAATTTACGGTAACCCTAACTCAATAGAGGATAAGTCATTCATTCATCTAATAGAGATTATAGATTGATTTTATAGATTTTTGACTAAAAGGACATATTCTTAATTAAATTGGGAATGCAGGACATTGTGATTTAACAAGGACGAGAAACCTTATTTTATCCTAAGTTACCCTTCTCTTGAAACCTTAACCAATTGTCAAAATAATAATAATAATAATAATAATAATAATAATAATAATAATAATAATAATAATAATAATAATAATAATAATAATAATAAATAGCTGTCTACCATAAAAATAAGAGATTTTATTTAATTAATTATGACAATTTATTGTAACATTTATCACTATTCCATTATTTTAGGCATCCATTATTACTACACAATTTTGATTTCAATGTAAAAAAGTACTCATTTTATCTACAATTTTGACGTAAAATTACTCCACCTATTTTACTTGATCAATATCAATGTTAATACATTTTTTCCTGTAACTACATCTAATTATTTGGTTGTTACTACTTCTTTATCGGTGTTACTATATTTTTTTTGCATTAACCATATCTACTTTATTGTCTGTTACTTCCTTTTTTCGAGTGTTACTACATTTTTTTGGTTGTAATTATATTTTATTGGTTGTTACTACTTATTTTTATATATTACTATATTTTTTTGACTGTGACTACATCTTTTTTATAACTGTTACTACATTTTTTTATGTAACTACATCTACATTATTGTATTTATTATATATATATATATATATATATATATATATATATATATATATATATATATATATATATATATATATATATATATATATATATATGTGTGTGTGTGTGTGTGTGTGTGTGTGTTCTCAAATATATATATATATATATATATATATATATATATATATATATATATATATATATATATATATATATATATATATATATGAAACTAGGATAATCGTTTTGGGAAGCATTAAATCCCTATAATTACCCCAATTTAATGACAAGACTTAAATACTCAGTATTTATGTCTCATTTTCTATAAATAAATAAATAAAAACTCATTTCTAGTTTATCTTTTAAGGGTATTTAGGTCCATTAATAATGAAATTGTCCTTAATAATCGCCAAAAAATGAAATTGTCCTTTGATCTTGATTTGTTAGCTTCTTTGTCCTTCTGGCCCCTTATCTCTTGATTTTATATAATATTTAGATATTCAACTGTGTTTGTTTTCATTGAAGTCTTTTTAGAGTTTTTTTTATATCACTTCATCAATCATTTCTTACAATTCTATTATCAATCATTTTTTCAACAAATATAAAATATTAAATTATCTCTCACCATTTCACTTTATCTACTTTATTACTTTTTTTATCATTATTTTATTCATCATACTACTTTATTTCAATTTCTCTCACCAATTATTTTTTTATCTACACAAATTTCAAAAAAAAAAAATTAACTTTCTAATAATTAATTCAATCATTTTTATTATATTTTATCATCCACTAGCATATAAAACAACCAAAAATAAACTCCAACCCAAAATAAACGGAACCAATATGTTTTACGAGCCAAGCTCGAACATTAGCTCAAACATTTCATCTTTTAAACGAGCCGAGCTCAAACATAATTTTTTTGTTTGTTTAACAATTAAACAAGCTCGAATGAGCTCGTGAACTAAACGAGCTCATGTTCAAACCAGTAATACTCATCTCGGCTCAGCTGCTAACAAATCTACTTTTGACTTCAAAAAAAATGTTAGAATTTTTTGTTTTGTTTTGATATTTGTGGTAAAATGAAACACCCCTGCATAATAATCGCACAGACCTGTTGGCATATTCGGAGCGAGACTGTTGGGTTCTTCTTCTTCTTTATTATTATTACTAATAGGAAGCCGCAGAACGACTGATGGATATTAATTAATTATTAATTGGGGAAGGGCGTTTAGAATGAAAAAATTAATTAATAAACGGCCTGGAAATGAAAAAAAAACATTTTCATGATTATAAGAGACAAAAATCACGATTATTCTTTAAAATTATACTTGGCGTGTTAATGTTCTTTGTGTTTCACAATTATACTTCATAATTATTTATTACACATTTGTTCTTCGTATATTATATTTCTTACATTATTCTTTTGTCCGATTAAATTACTGTTGTTCTTCTATCCCGATTTTTGATAATTTTGTCATCCGGACAAAAATCTATTATTAATTATTAATTTTCATGAACTTATACATTCTGCAAAAACTTTTTGTTACCCATTATTTTTTAATGTGGGAATATTGAACTTTCAATCATAAGCATTAAGGAAATATGATTTTTTTTTTTGAAATGAATATGATTTTTGTTTTTGAACTATACAACAAAAACAAAAAATGCGTGTGTTTTGCAGCATCAAACCGCACTATTCTCGTCTCGTTTCTAGACAGCTTAATTTTTGACGCATAGGTTGAGTCAAAAAGATGTATACTGCACTTGATATTTTTTGATAAGAAGATAAGAAGAATATATAGGTTTTCTTCTTCAACCCGAAGGGTCTGCCGAATTACAAAATTTCTAGCTTTATATTTTTTCAAAAAGAACGCAAACTTGAAGTGGAAAAGAAAAACCATATAAATGAGGTAATTCATTCGAAAAAAAATGAATCAGGTAATTTAGGAACACGGGATACATTAAAATGTCGTGTAAATTAAAACACCAAGTAGCAAAAAATGTAAATTGAGTTTCATGTATATAACTCTTCTAAGAAACATAAAGACCCCAAATCGTCTTCCGTATAGAAAAACTTCAACCCAGTTTCCCCTAACAAGCCATAAACGTAGTGAAGGTTTCAAAGCCGACATTTTTCATTTCTTTTTAGAACATAATGGTGCATCATTAGATATAAATGCAACATCAACAATATAATCAACAGTCAAAAGAAAACTAAGACAATCCAATATGATAGAAATTTTTTGTGATAAGAAATCTATGGATTCCAAAAGCTTACCAAGAGTTGTGCACAATCTAAGAAAATATCAGGGAAAGAAGCCTTTTTTATTCCGCAATTCACGTACTTGAGAAAGGAACTGCTTCCTCGCCAACTTTAAAGCATTCACCAAGATCGTCATATTGTGGGCTAACGGGCTAAGTAGCACATCCTTTCTATTCCGAGTTTGAATCCCCATGTCTTCCAATTGTTACGGACAACCCAAACAGAAAATGATCACAAAAAACCACACGGATGGAAAATCACATTACGCAA
This sequence comes from Gentiana macrophylla, assembly GCA_026214975.1. NCBI lineage: Eukaryota > Viridiplantae > Streptophyta > Magnoliopsida > Gentianales > Gentianaceae > Gentiana > Gentiana macrophylla. The sequence goes on along the minus strand of CM047808.1, from coordinate 44,248,182 downwards.
ACCTTCAAGATCACCAAACCACACGGTTGGCAAAATAACAAACTAAGGAACGACGAAGAAATAACGCCAATAGACCGAAAATTAAGTTTGGACCTTACCGACACTTTGCCAACCTTCCTCTCCTTCCCGTGTACCTGCAACCTCTATAGCTTAAGTGTGAAATTAGAATGTCTTAGTAATCACAATAAAAACATTAAAAAAAAAACATGTCCAATAGGGACGCTCACCAGAATCTGTTAAAGCTTTGTGACAAAATATCCACATTTAATCATTCAAGATAAAGCCCCAAAAAATACATCCAATCATAAAGATTACCACGATTCATCAATGTTCCTTCAATTTCGCCTTCTAGTCATTATCATTCTACATAAATGTCGTCATTAATGGCACTGCCCAACAGATCAATACCGGCATAAAAATCATCAGTCTATAGCAAAAGTGAAATGTGTAGAGTTAAAGTTTCATGAAAAACAGTAATAATGTAAAGTAAAACAAATTATATGCAAACGAAAAACAAATAAAAGTGAAAATGGAAGAAAAAAATAGAAATTTGACCTAAATACCGTGTAGTGTTTCGGTTTTTTATAGAAGCAGAAAGGCAATGCTAAAGAAAATCGTCATCTTGGACATACATACGCAATTTATTCAATTGATATCATGAAACTCTCCGAGATAAGTCGAAGCAACATGATCGGCTACCCATTTTCTTTTATTTGCATAAAATGATGAGCTAACCACAATGGAAAATCGTCACCTATATTGGCCTTCGTGCCATCATACGCCAAAAGTATTTGTGCCATCATACGCCAAAAGTAAGGGGAAAATGTAATTTTCTCTAACAAACGACTCCAAATGTAATATTCTCCTGAACCTGGAGATGGACTTTGAATGTCTTACCTGCATTAATCTCTTTCATAGCCCGTTTCACATGCTCATTAGGTTCTATGTCTACGATAAGCTTCTGAATAATCTCGTATCCATAAGCAGACATAGCCTGCATAATATTCAATACCATTCATTCATCACTATGTCTTTAGATGCCAAGATTTAGATGAAAAATGCAAGAAATCCTTACCTTTTCAAGTTCTTCTTCCACTGCTTTTGCAATCGTTTTTCTGCTCAAAAAAGTTGTCTAGCAACAACTTTGGGACACTTGCTCTAATGACCGAATATCATAGAAAATTAAAAAAAAAATTAACACACTCAAACTATGTTAAGCACACAGTCAGTTTTCTTATGACGCGATTATGATTTTCAAAAGCGGATATGCAGACCGTCGAAGCCATAGGCTTGAATTTGGGCTCTGGTGTTACTGTGTCTGATACTCGAGAGCAGATGCAATCTCGGTAATTTAAAACCGTAGGACGTTCTGATACTACAAATGTCACAGATAGGTGCATGAGATATAGTTGTGATGTGAAATTGCGCGGATCTAGGAAAAGCAGTATATGGATTCAAGTCTTTCTCCTCGACACAACTACAACAATTGCGTAGAAGCACCTTGGAATATTTTTCGAGAGCTCCTCGACACAGTCTCAACTTGTAAGAAAGCACCTTGGAATAACCTCAACACTTAGAAAACATGTTTCTAAGCACCTTGGTATAGGACACCCACAAAGGTTGCTCAAGCCTTTGATAATCTGAAAGAACCTCTATCTAGAGAATTCAACACACTAATCCAAGTGTAGAAAATATAAAATTTTATTATTGCAAAAGATGATTGTTAAAATACAAGTACATAGCTTGGGTATTTATAGGTGTAAAAATGATAACTTCTAGCTAAAAAACACTTCAAATTTCAGCCCCTACATGCTCCAAGAAAGTCCTTCCGTGTCTTCTATGCAACCTTGTAGTTTCCAAGTAAGACTTTTGATATTTTTGATGACTAGGATACATTGAACCTATTTTCTTCATGGTAATCTCAAAATGGCGCCACCCTTGATTTATCTACTTAAAATGTTACATATATTATGGTATAGTAACATAGTGCATTTATTTAATAATTACTTAACTAATCCGAGATTCCGTCGAATAAATGACGGTCTTCAAAACTTCAAAATGTGACGAACACTTGGTCTCTAAGTCTTCAAAATGTTGTAGGACCAAATTATTCATCGAGTCAAGCCTCTTTTTTCGTTGGAGACGAGTTTCGGGTCCAAGTCTAGTCGTGATGGGTGGTGGAGTGTCGGATGGCTCTATATTTACATCATTCCCTCCCGGTTGAGAAGGATTCGTCCTCGAATCAAAAGAATGTCGTATAGTTCAGAATCAAACACCATTCTTAAATAAATCCAAAATAACACCCAACAAACACCGGGATCAAATATGAGTTGAATACACAACTTCAAAATTGCATGCTGATGTCGAGATCCCTGCATTATTTTCAACATACGCAACAAAAGGATCATGAAAAATGTGCATTGTCTTTTCACCATTACCGATCAGAAATTGTTCATCCAAACTCAATATAGAGGCTGCATTTGGTGAATCGAACCGTCCGGTTTCCTTCTCATGAAGATCATATACCAACAAAAATATATTAAAAGGAACTCTTCAACTGGTGGTACACATGTATTTACCATCTCCTCAATCTTAGGCTTTTCAAACTTAACATTATCGCATTGCAATTGACAATCCAGCTCCTCAAAATTAAATTTCTTTTCAACAATCGGAGTAACAATTTTAAAAGTCATCTGAGCAACCTTTGTTTCCTCTTCCTCAAATTCAAGCTCAACAATTTCTTTATCCTTTTCGGCAATCAATTCTGGTGCTTTCACCCATCCATCCGCCCGAAAGTCGGCCCAAATTAATTCAACGCCCTTCTTCCTTTTCGCTCGCAACTCTTGCCACCATTGGTAAAATTTGTGTTGAAGATAAAAGGTTAGTACATCTCCAAATCCCTGCAAAAAGGTTAGTACTTATTCGGGAACGGTAACTGCAAAGTCACAGATTAGCATACAACAAGGATATGAAATAGAAAAATCACTATTAATTCCCGAATGAGATACCAATGGATAAAAATCCTTATATATGAACAAAATCGGACTCCGAACAGCCGCACAACTCACTTTCTTATCACGAGTTTGTGAGTTAATTTTACTGAGCTCAGGCGGTACTTTCACAACCGCTTTTTCAGAAGAAGTATGTGCTTGTTCTATTCTTTCAAAGAAGTTTGACATAATCGGCATGAGCCTCATGTGGAAGTAACGGACTCAAAGTGATACGCTTGCCGTTGTGAGTCAAAGTATATTTATTGAGAAATCCATCATAAATAACATGCTTATCAAATTGCCAGGGACTGCCAAGTAACAAATGAGTGACATGCATTGGAACAACATCGCAAAGAACTTTATTGTCATATTTCAACAAGCTAAAACATACGTATGCTTGCTTTGTCACTTTCACGGATCCACTCTCGTTCAACCATTGCAATTTATAAGGTTGTGCATGTTTTATTGTTGGAATTTTTAACTTCTCAACAACCTCACTACTAATCGCATTGGGACAACTACCGGAGTCAATTATCATCATGCAAATTTTTCTCTCGATAAGACAACGAGTTTGAAAAATAGTCTCACGTTGTATTTCGTTGTTATCAATTTTACTCACCGTGCTAAGGACCTTTTTTGTTACAAACAGTGCGCGCTCATCATAAAAAGTACCTTGGTCTTCATTCTCATCGACCTCAAATTTTTCACTTTCATTAACAATTTCATTCTCATCCTCCGATTCCGACTGATATAATCCATCCTTATTAGCAATATAAGAGCGCTTATTTCCACATTCATTAGCCTTATGTCCCAACCCTTTGCATTTATAACAAATCACAGGTTCTTCAGATTTTCCCTAAGCGCAGATTGAGGAGGGTATATTTAATGTGAGAATTTTAACAGAAACTTACCTCCGTCGCCGCTTAGATGATGTCGGACTATATGGAGCGGTTTGGAAATTTTGCTAAGTTGTGCTTTCCGCCTTTTGAGTTGCTTTTATTTAGTCAAATTTGCATGTACCATTTCATCGTAAGTTGTACAATTCATCATCTCAACCGGTCGGCTATCTCAGCCGCAATCATGCCAAAACCGAGCCATGGTGTGTTCATCGGATTAAATGCAGTATCGGTGCTAATTAATGCCATCTCCAATTCATATTGATAGGCTTGAACAGATTTCTCGCCTTGTTGGAGAGTTTGCAATTTCCTCACTTGCTCCTATCAATACGACTCGGGCACCCACTTCCTATGCATCTCATTCTTAAGTACTTCCCAATAGGATATCACCTATTGTCTTGATTTCCTGCGCTTTTCATTAGTTTTCTGAAACCAAAGCATAGGTCGGTCCTCAAATTCACTTGTGGAAAGTTTAACCTTAGTTCTTTCCGAATAATTATGACAATCAAATATTTGCTCAATTTTAAGAACCCAAGAAAAATACTCATCAGGATTAGAATTACCTTTAAATGCCGGAATTTTCTGTTTAATACCTTGGAGATTTTCTCTTGGTGCCGCCAAGATAGTAGCTGCATCATCAAGATCGTCATCGCCATTTGCAGAATGATTACTGGGTTCAGCCCGCAGTGTCTTTGGAACACCTTGTGCCGATTCTTGGATTGTGCAAACCGATCATCTATTCTTTGAATCAACATTTGAGTAATCTGCTATAGGCGTTGTTGGTCCCCCTCATTCATACCAGGAATTGATTGTGGTTGTTCATTTTATTTATTTATTTATTTAGAATGTGTGTTGTTTCTCAAGATGGAAGAATATACCGAATATATCAAGCAACTTAGAAACCTTGAGGATTTCTTACAACGAGATGTAGACACAAGAAGTTAAGTGTCGTTGGAAATTCTAGGCGCTACTTTGAAATTTAGAAAATATCGAGAGAAGAAAAATACTACAAAATGTAACACAATTATTGAAGAGTGTGAAGGAAAAAAAAGAAATTGATCCCTTCTTCCTCTTCTTTTTTTTTTTTCACTTGTTGCTCAGATCTGAACAAAACTATTCTTCAAATACATACGGTTTAGATGTGCATCCCAATCTTATAATATATATATATATATATATGTATATATATATATATATATATATATATATATATATATATATATATATATATATATGCTTGTGTGGAATAAAGTGTTCTTCAAATACTTACAATTATATGCACAACAATAAGGAAGGTAATAAGATGAATGATAGAATACCGTCGATTCCGCCTTGTTCTCTGATACCAACTGATATGATTTTGTGCGGATCTAGGAAAAGCGGTATTTGGATTCAAGTCTTTCTCCTCGACACAACTACAACAATTGCGTAGAAGCACCTTGGAATATTTTTCGAGAGCTCCTCGACACAGTCTCAACTTGTGAGAAAGCACCTTGGAATAACCTCAACACTTAGAAAACCTGTTTCTAAGCACCTTGGTATAGGACACCCACAAAGGTTGCTCAAACCTTTGATAATCCGAAAGAACCTCTATCCAGAGAATTCAACACACTAATCCAAGTGTAGAAAATATAAAATTTTCTTATTGCAAAAGATGATTGTTAAAATACAAGTACATAGCTTGGGTATTTATAGGTGTAAAAATGACAACTTCTAGCTAAAAAAACAGTTCAAATTTCGGCCCCTACATGTTCCAAGAAAGTCCTTCCGTGTCTTCTATGCAACCTTGTAGTTTCCAAGTAAGACTTTTGATATTTTTGATGACTAGGATACATTGAACCTATTTTCTTAATGGTAATCTCAAAATGGCGCCACCCTTGATTTATCTACTTAAAATGTTACATATATTATGGTATTAATCCGAGATTCCGTCGAATAAATGACGGTCTTCAAAACTTCAAAATGTGACGAACACTTGGTCTCCAAGTCTTCAAAATGTTGTAGGACCAAATTATTCATCGAGTCAAGCCTCTTTTTTCGTTGGAGACGAGTTTCGGGTCCAAGTCTAGTCGTGACGGGTGGTGGAGTGTCGGATGGCTCTAAATTTACATCAAGTTGTCATGGTCAAGAACATATCAGCATGTGTTTCTTCGATAAGAGGATCTATGAAAGATTTGAGCTAATGACTCCTTGATTCAAATGTTGATGGTATTCATTTCACGTGTTTCAAAATCATATATGATCAAAACATTTCAGTGTCAAACACACCAACATGCACTTAAAGATAAAGACGGAAATACAAAAACACTAAATGAAAATAAAGGGGGATCGGTTTAGGTAGGATAAAAGTTTGAGTCTTCAAATGAATTTCTTTAAAATAAACATGAACTTTGCAGTATCAAAAACTCCAACAACACGAACTAGAAGATAAACAGCAACATATATAAATACTAACTGAAAATTAAAGGTTCGGCTTTGATAGGATAAAAGAAGGAGTCTTTGAATGAATTTAAAATACCAGTAAAAAAAAAAAGCACAAACAATGTCCCCGTAAACTTACCACCATAACCACACAAAGATAACCTTAAAAAATTACTACTCCCGTCAAATGTAGTTGACTTCATTTTTAGGGCAACAAATATTTTAAACAACATAATCTTTATCCAACCACGTTAGTTAACAAACATAAACTAAAGATTTGTAAATATAAGGGAGAAATGGGGGCGGCTGCTTAAATGACCTGTTTGACCAAAATTTTGGTTGTCTTGACCTGGCAAACCAAAATATTGGCTTTTTAGACCCAATCTTTTAATAATAATTCCAAATACTCTAAAATACCCCCATCTTCTTCCCTCAAACCCTAAAAGGGCATGGAAACACTCCCCGCTGAAACCCACGGAAACCCTAAACGCTACTGAAAACCCACCCCCATAAACCCCTATGAACCCCCATGAACCCTAAAACCCTAATTCCTTGAAGATCCCCCCATAAACCCCTAAAACGAAGCTATTCAGGCAAAATTCCGGCGAAGCTTCTCTTTTTCCGGCGAAGCTTCTCGTTTTTTTTTCTTTCTTTCTTCTAAATCGCGAATAAAACCTCCTATGAAACCCCAAAACCCTGAAACCTTGAAGAACCCCTATGAACCCTTAAAGCCGATGCTTTTCCGGCAAAAATGAGGTGAAAACTCGTGACCTTTTTTTTCAGTTTTTTTTCTGCCGAATTTGGCGCAAAGATTTGTGACAAAATAGCCACATACATTTTGCCATGTACATATTTTGTCACAATTTTGTCCCTATTTATTGCAAAAAAAAAAAAAAATTATGTGGTTTGTCGCTAATTCGTAGCAATATTGTCGGAAATTTGTGATGAACAGTTTTCGACACAAAAATTCGTCACAAATCCGGGAAATTCTAGTAGTGGAAGAAGGAAAAAGAGGAAGATGGCGTTGATCTTTGGGCCGAGAAGGTGTTTTTTTTCCGGCGAATCGAAGATGAGACCATGGAAGAAGGTGGAGGGAATAAGAAGATAGGATAAGGAAGAAGAAGAAGAAAGATAGAAGATGAGGATATCAATGTAATTTCATCCCTCTTAAAACCCTTAAATGGTCAAAGGTCTTTTGAGCCATAACTTTATGAAAATAGGTCTAATAAGCCATTCTCCCGGAGAAAAGAGGATACCAACATCAGGCTTAGCACATGATACACGTATCCTGAAATTTCAGCATATTGTCTATGAAGCACACGATAATCGTCGTACCCGACATGAGAAATCTGCAAAACAAATTTCTGAAAGTATGTATTCAACTGCATAGTACAGTTCACAAATTTTCAAGGCGTGGAATCACAATGTCTAAAACAACATCAACGCACAACATCAATAACAATGAATACTTAATTCATATCCATATGTGAGCCCTAATTACCTTAGCACCCTCAACACCGTGTTCTTTACCTAATCAATTCAAGAAGCAAATTTGCCTAAATACAAAAGTTTAGAGATAAAAATTTGACGGAGATTGAAGGTATAAACTCTGCAACAAAAGAGCAATTATGTCTCAGAAAATCATTAAAGGTTCAAAATTAACACGGATTCAATTTGAAGAAATATTATGTCTCCAAAAATCAATAAAGGTTCGAAATTGGCATCAAAAGAGCAAAATTAACAGAGATTTACCTTGAAGAAGAAATAGTGCTGACCCAATTGAGTGCACTATGAATACTTTTTCCAAGATTGTGATGCAACACCAACTAAATCAAAAATCAATTGGATCAAAATACTTTCACGAAAAAGAGTCGGATGGCACATCATATGCTCAAGCGGTTGCCGTGCCGGTGAATTCCTCGTAGTTTGCCCAATTAAGCATTAAACAATGAAGAAGCGAAAAGCGATAGTGAGTTTTCGAGAATCATTGACTCTGAAGAACCTCGATATCAGTTCTGAACCTGTTAATTCAATGGTGGTGGCCGGTGCATGTTTCTCACTCGGTTTCGGATGAGGACGTATTTAAGGAAATTCAAATGCTCAGTTTCTCATGGATTGGCCTTAGATACGATAAACTGTCTTTAGTTTGGAATGATTTGATAGATTGCCCTCTGAGTAGTTCTAGCTAGACAGTTTTGGAGTATTCTTTCTATGTTTGGAGTACTGTATTGAGATTTTGTATCATTCGTGTAACTCCCTCTTTTGGCTTATCTATTAGCTTAATAGATAAGCTCTAAATAATAATAATTGCTGTTGTTCAAAAAAAAAAAATTTAATTCATTTCCTCGACCCTCAGATCTTCGTATATGCATATGCTAGGGTTTTTGTACGGTTCGATTGGCATTGGATCAATTGCTCATATATGAAAGAGTTGGAACGGGATTTAAGCGGTTGTTGGAAGAGTGGAGAGTGGAGAGAGGAGAGGTAGAACCGCTGTGTTGTGGGGGTGGAATTTCGTAATTTTTTTTATAATTTGTTTTAGTCAGGTATTCGCTTGTTATGTTTGAGGGTTTGGGTTGGGTAATTCATGTTAAGCGGGTCAATTGACAGTTTTTGCCTCTAAAATATTAATATAGATTATTCCTTTTTTTTTTCAAATTTGGGACTGTTTGCTAATCTAATAATATACCGTTCCTCCTTTAAAAAACAATTTAAAAAAATACCGTTCTGGAGAATTAGAAATAAGGATTGTTTTTGGAATATTTTGGAGTAACAAGACACCCGCATATTTTTTATTGGGAGAATAACAAATTTTATAATTTTTATAGCGAGAAGGACAAAGAAAAAAAAAATTAAAAGAAAAATGAGCTCCTATTCCGTACGTTGAATTTTTTTTTTTCCAAACATTCATATCTTTTGATTTAGATCTCCAAACGTGATGAAAATTTTATTGCATTTTTTATTTTTTGATTCTCTTCGTTTTGAGAAATTGGTTCGATATCATTACATCACTGTTCATGAGATTCACTGTCGAAATCAGTGAATCACGAAAATCAGTGAATATCAATAATGAATTTCGAACATTAGCAAATTTCGACAACGGATTTTCTGAAATCACGTCGGAATATATTGAATGTGGTCTAAAAATAAAAAACATGAAAAAGTAAAAAATTTGGTGAAAGAATTTTCAAATTTAAAGTTTTAGATTGACAGATATGAGCGTTTAAATAACATTGACAAGTGAAAGTAAGTTGGTTTTTTTTTTTTTTGAAAAAAAAAATGCGCCAGAAAAATAATAAATTAAAAAAATTAGTTTCAAAAAACCGTCCTTCTCTAATTGATAAAATATCTGTGTTTATCACTAATTACCTTTTTTTTTTTTTTTTTTTTTATTTTATTGTTTCATTCTTTTTATTCTTTTGTTCTGGTAGCTAGTTTAAATAAATTATCCATTAATTCAGTTTGAATTTTTTTTTTTTTAATATCAAGATCCGATCATCCATTAATTCAATTTGAATTTTATTTTTATTTTTATTTTTTTGAATATCAAGATCCTCCTTTAAAAAAAAATCAAGATCCGATCATGTGTATCTTTTTTTTTATTGAAAAAAATCATGTGTATCTTAACTTTTTTTTATTTGAGTGGTATGTGTATCGTAGCTAAAATACCCAAATGGAATATGATCAGTCATTAACAAAATGATTCATCGTAAATATGATAGCCCATTAATATAAATAAATGCAGTAAACAACGTTTTTCCTATTTCTTTTCACTAATTAAAGGTAATTCACTGTATCATGGCCTCAGAAGATGAAACGGACTATGGCACTGTTCTCACAGCCTTTTTAGAAGACTCAGAAGATGAAATCGACCTCTTTTTGCAATCAGACAGATACTATATTGAAGGTCTAGCATTACAAGAAATCATCATGGCTTCCTTCATTACATCTTCTTCTGTTTCTGAGGCTGCTGATAATGGCGAAGAAGAAGAATCTGAGGACGAAGAAGAAATGTTTTGTGAGATTTGTACAGAAAGAAAAGAGCACGATCAGATGTTTGAAATCCCAGATTGCAACCATTCTTTTTGCAATCAATGCATTAACAATCATCTAGAATCAAAACTTGATGAAAATGTAAGCAAAGTTCACTGCCCGGCTGTAGATTGTGGGGTTGAACTCAACATTGATTCTTGCAAGACGATTGTATCCGAACGTGTTTTAGCCAAATGGGATAAAATCCTTTGTGAATCCTTGATTCTTGAATCACAGAAATTCTATTGTCCTTTTAAAGATTGTTCTGCAATGATGGTGAATGATAGCAATGAAGTGATTAGGGAATCGGAATGTATGAATTGTTGGAGGCTTTTTTGTGCGGCGTGTCGTGTCCCGTGGCATTCGGGTGTCGGATGTGAAGAGTTTCAGGCAACAAATGAAGGTGAAAGAGAAAGGGAGGATTTTATGTTAAGGGAGCTTGTTAAGCAGAAAGAGTGGAATAGATGTCCTAGTTGCAAGTACTATGTGGAAAAGAAAAGTGGATGTATACACATTACATGCAGGTTAGTTTATTCTCAGAATAATCGTTATTTTTTTTTTTTTTTTTTCTTGGAAAAGAATTTTTTTATTAGGAGACGATGAGAATCGGACCTCGATTCTCATAAAAAAAAAAAAAATTATCTCTACTACTAGGCCAAATCCTTGCTATGTTTAATACTTTTTCTTAATTCTATCTAATATTCATAATGCAAAACCTGGAAAACTTGCTTTGAAGCCTTTTAATTTTCATCGGTAGTGAACATTTTGCAAAAATCAAAATTTTTATATAATTAGTGTTTTTTCTCTTTCTTAAAAGTGGGTATCAATCAATATATTTTCATTTCAAAAATTGTGTTTTTTCATATATCTTTTGTTTTATATTTTTGTTATATATACTTATTTGTGCTAATTAATTAATTTGTGTTGGTATGATTTGGTTGATCGACATGAAATGACAGATGTGGATTCCAATTTTGCTATGCTTGTGGAGATACTTGGAGTAATACTCATGCTTGTGTAAGGAGAGCATAATTGCACTAATGTTATCTCTGATTGTTTACTATTATATTATCAAATTCCAATTTTAATCCATATTATTTTGATGATCAAATGTATTTGATATAATTTAAGAGGTGAACTCAAATGTAACGATGCAATTTGATATTTCAAAATTCTGTTAAGATTTGTTTGCTTGATAGTAGATATTTATCTGCTAATCTAATAGATTCAAAGGGATTGTTATTTCAACCGCTCAATCCTATTTCTTAACAAATTTTAAATGATGATAATTCCAACTAATAAATTGGATACTCTTTCTTATTAATAATAGTATCAAATTGAGTGAATATTATTTTATTTATGTTTATTGTCAAAAATTTATATTTACTTAATATATTATTTAGGGACGTAGTTAGTATATAAGTATGCGACTCAAATAATCGGATTGTTTGGACAACAATTTATTTGAGCTAACTCTTATTGTGTGAATGAATTTTGGTTCAAATAATATTTGAATTATATTGATATTCGTGTCGCATAAAGTAGTTTGGAGAAATTTATTTATTAAATGAATAAAATTAGAGTAGACCGAATAAACTAAAAACATTTCATTAACAAATCACCATAAACAATTGGGGGATGGGGAAGAGGGGGGGAGGGAGAGGGAGGGGGGGGGGGGTGACGGAGGCAAAGCATAGAAATTGGGGGCTAAACCCACCTCAAAGAAAAAATTGTATACTACAATTTTAATATAATCCGGTATAATATATTAAGTCATCTTAACTCAGCCCATCCGATTAACTTGAGATATTCTACTAACCCACCTGAAAAAATATTCTTCTGTGGGTGGGTTTTGAGAGAGTTTGTAAGTGATGTTACATGTTACAAAACATTAAATATTATTATTATTGAATTCCATAATTATTTTTGTTTATCCCGGAAACGAAAGGATTTCTTTAATAACAACAACATACAAAGTTACACCGGACCAACGTACGCCGGAAAATAGCCAGAAAACTTTCGGATCACCACCGGTCTAAAACCGGAAACCGCCACCCCGAGCAACGAAAGAAAAGACAAAAGAGATGGGGATATATAACCCATCTCGACCAAATTAAACGCATTTAATTTCAGTAAATTAATCAGAAACATGTATATATGATGGATAATCAAATACTACTACAAGACTCGTGGTTAGAAAACCAATTGATGACTTGGGAATCATTATTGGCAGTAGTAGGAGGAGGAACACCTTCCATGATTTTTTCTTGACCTTTAGGATAAAAGATTCCGGTGCGCTCGTCCCGAATCCACCAAGTATGCTTGTTCTTCTGCACTTCTTCGTTGTTCAATTTTGTTGTATCACTCATTGAGTCCGTGGAATTGCCGCTTTTCCTATGAAAAGCTTTCCGGAACATGGGCCTATCCGTTTGGATTACCAAATAATTAATAACAACAACAATAAGAATAGTGATAATACAAAATTTGTTCCTCAAATTTACAACACTTTTGTATTTCGGATCATTACTTCTACTGGGGTAGATGCATCATTTATCTGAGACACTGTTCGATTCGGCTGGTGCATAGGAAATAGCAAGTAAATCGGCTTGAAAATAGACATTTATTTGAACAACGATTATATATCAATTACCTTTTAAACATCGATTATGAATCCAAAACCGATTTTCTGATGTTAGTTTCTCACAATATGTACACCTACGGGCTTGTTAGAGGGTTAATTAAGTTTTTAAATGTTTTAACTTAGTGTTACTTTTCACATAGCAAGAACACTAATAAAGAAAGTTACATTGTGCAAAAATTGAAAGTGAATGCAATTATTTGCATTAAAATAATATTGCTTACTTGAAATACATGGAATTCATGGTTTGTGCTCCTCTTCCAGCTGAAGTTGCCATTCCTATTTTTGCCTTGTTCTACTCAATTGGTGTGTCCTCCAATTGTTTGTATCCCAATTTATAGTTGTTGTAAAATAAAAGTTACTAAAATTGCTAGCAGTGTACACTTTTACTTGAAAAATGATAATATGGAATAATTAATCATTTTTTATCCTCTTCGGTCATTATATATACAGCCCTAGCAACCATTATTTATTGTCATTCGAGAGATTATAAAAAAAGATTGCATTAAGTCATATTATAGGATTTTTTTACTCATTTTGTTATCAAAATCAAAGTATTAAATTATCTTATTATTATCAAGTGTGATTTTAACAACTATTATATCATTTAAATAAATATAAAAAGATGAAGTATCAACCAATGAAACTCAAATTTATCAATACAGTAAAACCTCTATAAATTAATATAGTTGGGACCGGAAGATTTTATTAATTTAGAGAGGTATTAATTTATCTATAAAATAATAATTATTAATTTATAAAGAGTTTTTGATATCAAACAAAATTAAATTTTAATTATATAAATTTAAATAGAATGAATTGTACTAATTTATGTATTATACTTAATTCAATGTATATTAGTTACAAATTCAATGTACTGTACATACAAGATTCTTGAAAATAATGCTGAAGATGATGTTGAAGACGATACAACACCTTTGGAACCTCCTATTACACGTAAAGCCTTTCACAGCATCAAAGACACTTAACAACTTTTTGATGCAATTTCAAAGCACCACACACCGAACTTTTGGATGCAATAAGAAAGATTAGAGATGAAACAATGATTTAAACTTAAGAAAAAGCAGACAACAATAGAATCATATTTTACAAAATCGTAACATATATATTTTTATGATTATGGAGAATTATTAATTTATGATATTATTGGGACTGTATATCTATACATGGATTTTCTAAAAATTATTATCTTATCGAAATTACTCATTTTTTGAACTGGCCCAAGTCGGGACAGGAAAAAAAATATTATTTTAGAGAGGTAATTAATTTAAAGAGTATTAATTTATAGATGTTTTATTGTACATGATAGATATCCCTTGTAGGACTAAAATGTGTCAAGCATTTTGTATAATTTTAATGTTTAGTTTCCCAATATAAGATGAAAACTGGTCCTATCTTTTGCCATATCATTGTTTTGGACCGTTCCTCTTTTCCAGCTACTTTGGTATATCTTATCAAGATAATAACAACTAACAACATTTTGGTAACGTAGTTGCAGTCTATAGAATGGCAAGTTACTTGTTCACGTACACCCCACACCCCACACCATTGGCTAAGTGGTCAACTATGATTCACGGATACTTCATCCTGCAAGCGTATCCCATATCCGATATATATCGGATATGGATACTCGACGGATACTCTAGATGTTCCGTTGAATACGTATTTGAGACGAATTATAATTTTCAAAATTGGATACTTTTTCGAATATACGTATCTTGTCTCTGAGATGAAAGTATCAAGAACACGTAATCTTAAGGAATGAATTTGAGCCTTAACATGTGCACATTCATAAAAATATATATATATATATATATATATATATATATATATATATATATATATATATTGATGATGCTAAATAATGTACCTTTGTAAATCAAGGAACACGTGTAATCTAAGGGAAATTTGTAAAGGGGATCGAATGGTGAAAATGAGTAAAAGATGGTGTTTTGGTGTTTTATGGTGAGTCAAGAATGTATCTTGGATTGCTTTTAAGATATCTGTGTCGTGTCCAGGAATCAAGCTTACGTAGTTCTGGAGCGAGCTATTTATAGGCACATGTCCCTCTTACGCCTAAGTTTGGGCGGTTCGATCTATTGACATAAATACCCTTTAATGGGCGCTTGCCTCCTTACCCAAGTAACTTTGTTGGATGTGGGCCGGGAGCTGGGCGAAGTCATGGTATCGAGTCGATGGACACCGACGCGGGTGTTCGAGCTCGGACACTTGTGGAATCTCCCCTGAGCCACGGCCTTCACTGGTACGTTTCATATCGATCCGATGTGGATCACTAACACAGAATTTTCCACACGCCAGCTGGACCAATCGAGATAATTCCACGTGGAGGAGTGAATCCCGGTATCATCATAAGCCCAGAGATCGGAGGAAGCTCATCTCGAGATCTCGATGTCGGATCTCGAAAATTTGTATAACCTCTTCGACACGTGGTCCACTTTGGCGGGAACACGGTACTCTCTCTCTAGCCGATATAAGTTTGTCGTAGGTGACGTCACACTGTACCAGCATTAATGGGTGTAGGAAACGAAGCGTTTTATCCGGCCCACTATCCTTGATTCTCGCGTTATATATTCTATAACTGCCCCCAAATTTCACCCTTTCAAATCATTTGCAAGATATACACGCATATAAGGAGTCCAGGCCACAGAAGCCTCCCATTTGCTATTACAACTTCACGCAAATCTCGGCTTTCGTCTAAAATCTCAAGTAAGCCCCAGTTTACTCAAGTTTTTTCTTTGTCTTTTGTTTCTTTGCCCTCTTCACCCCCATGTCAAGTAGTGAAAGCGATTCTCAAAATAGAGAGGAGGTTGTCGAAACTGAAGAAGAGTCGACGGAGGAACGATTTACGGCGTCCAATTATCTCCGGTGAAAGCTACCGGAGAAGAAGAGGGAAAAGAGGGAGGAGAAGAGGAATCGTCTTCTCGACCCGTGGCCATACGCCAAACTAGGATGAAGGGCCAAGGGCCATATGGTTGCATATCCAATCTCACCCCAGAAAAAGCCAAAGTCATTTGCCTTCGATATGGCATTCCTTACTCCTCTGAACATATCAAAGTATCACACGGCCGAGATCGGTTCGCTGTGACCCTCCCAGGTTCTGCGCCATTTACGAGGCGCAATTGAGGGAGGGACTTCGGTTTCCTTTCGATCCGTGTCTCATCGCAATCCTCCAACACTACAAGATCTGTGTCACCCAGCTTGCTCCCAATGGGATTAGGAGTGTAATGGGTTTCGTGCTGGCGTGTCGAATCGCCAAGGTTGAATTCTCGGTTCGACTATTCCGTCAGTATTATGCCTTGTCGAGCTTGCAGGATGTGGGGTGGTATACATTTCAGAAGCGTCCTCTGGCATCGGAATTCGTGAGAAAGGTGACCTCGTCTCAAGGCGATTGGAAGCCTAATTTCTTTTTTATCCGACATGGGCTGGTGGATATTGACATTCACACTTGGTATAAGAGGCCGCATAAATGGCATGATCGACTTGACTCGGACATCCCCACTGGGTGCGGGATTATTGAGAGCGTCCACCCCGACGTCGCCACTCGAAACTTGCATTCCCTATATCCTTATGCCAATATCGAGACGGCTGGTCCGGGCGCATACCTCGAACTTGATGAGGATGTTCGCATTTTATGTAGGACCTTTATTCATTCTGTCGAGCTGCAATACTTGAGTATTTTGTACTTCTTCTGTGTTTATTTCGTATTAATCGTATTACGATGTCGATTTTTCTCATTCATGATGGAACATTTCTCAAAGATGGGCGCCGGGCAAAATGCCAGACCCTAAGACCACAGACCCGAAGAAAATCCAGGACCTCGCCGGTATCAGGTCGAAGAAGCCGGCGTCTGGTGCCACATCTGTAGGGCAGAGGGGGTCATCCCGATCTTCCACCCCTGTATCAACATCTGACATCCTAAGAGGTCAACCCGACGAGGCCAGGGTGATGGTGCAGACAGAAGGGGACCTCGTCTCGAGGAACCGTCAGAAGACAACCGAGGTGCGGCATGGAGTCGGGAAGGAAACCCGTAACCTTGCCCCACCAAATACCTCCGAGCCGATCCCCGGGATGAGTGTGGCGGAGATGGAGGCCATGACTCCAGAGGAGCTACATGAATTCATCATGAAGAGCCATCGAGCTGTGAGTCTTTCATTTATTTCCTTTATAGTTCCGTGATCTTTTGTCTGTTTTCGATGTTAATGGTGTTCCTTTTTGCAGACTCGACTTGCTACTAAAGTAGCTTTAAATAGAATTGAGTCTCCCTCGGCGGCTCTGGAGGAGCAGAAAGAGACTATCACCAAACTGACCTCTGACATCGAGAAGCTGAAGGCCAAAGCCAACAAGTTGGATGATCGCCGCGTGAAGCTGGAGTCCGATCTGTCCAAAGCTCAGAAAGACATAGCCGACAAGGATGTCGAGTTAGCGGCGGTGAAGTCGGAGCTGGAGAAGACGAAGAGTGAACTGGCGACGGCAATCCAAGCCCGTATCGAGCTTGATCTCTTTCGATGGTCTAACGACTCGCATGGAGACGGCAAAATTGGATTTCCTGGCCTCTCAGGAGCTCGAGGATGACCTTACGTTGCTGATGACTCAGGGGATGAAAGGAGGGTTCACGATGGCTCTTGACCAGGTCAAAGATGTCGACCCGACGTTTGATGTATCCACCATCGCGAAGGCCTACCTGTATGATCCCGAGGTCATTCCTCAATACGGTCGGTATTTATCAGAGTTTAAGGCCGGCGTCTCATTATACAGCAAGTATGTGACCCCTGCCTTGGAAGGTGATGGAGCAGAGAATGCAGAGAATGTCGAGTCGGAGGAACAAGTCGACCCTAACGCCTTGTCCTCCCACCAGCCAGCTGCCTGATTTTATTTTCTTGTTTGTCTTTTTAAGTACCTCGATTCGATTTGGTTGTAATACCTTTGACATTTTTATTTGTTTGAACTTGCATTTCACTGATTCGACCTTGTAAACTTGAAACTTTTCAATTTGCATTCTGTCTTTTGTGTTTACATCTATACTTTTCCATTGAATGTTTTCTGTCTTTTATTGATCATTTGCCTAGGGTGTAGTCCTTTGGACTTAATTCCCTTTCAAACACTGCCTTATAGGGTGTAGTCTTATGGACTTAATTCCCCTGCTGGCCCCTCGAAGTGTAGTATGAGTACACGACTCGTAGTACACTTGAGTATGAGTCGACCTAGCATTGTACTGCCTTATTGGCCTGACTTGGCTGTTTGGTCGGAGCTCGATTCGATTATCCTGCCTTGTCAGGCTTGTAAGGACATCGTATTAAAAGGTCCGTACCCGACTGTCGCACATCGTGGTGCTTATGATCTGGTCGAGTTGGGTATCCATCATGGGATCTTCTGCCTGCCTCGCATCGTGGCTTATTGGCAGGTCGGGAGTGATATAAGCATTGTCAGTGACTTGGCTTTATTCACTTTTCCGTTTTAACCCCTTCGTGTCGAGGTATTGCAGGTTGGAGGTGATATAAGCATTGTCAGTGACTTGGCTTTATTCACCATACTGCTCCGACTCTGTCGTGTCGAGGTCTCTTGTTGGAGTCGATTTTTGGTCTTTTTTCTTCCAGCCTCCTTTTCTTTTAGACATGAGCGTGTATGTTAAGCATAATTTAGAAAAGAAAATTACTTGAATAAAAGGCATTAAAAGCAACTGTCACATCGAGATATTACAAGTAACTAAAAATTGAAGTTGCGAATGTCGTAAATCGAATAAACAGCTTAAACGTAGTATTTCCGGAGATTGGTGGCGTGCCACGTCCGGGGCACTGTGCTGCCGTCCGATCTCCCCAATTGATACGACCCTTTTGGATGCACTTTCAGAATTTTGTATGGTCCTTCCCAATTCGGCTCGAGCTTGCCTATTGGATCCTGCCTGCTGGCTTCGTTCTTCCTCAACACGAGGTCCCCCACTTGGAAATATTTGCACTTTACCCTCGCGTTATAATACTGTGATATCTTTCTTTTATAATTGGCCATTCGATATGCCGCAACCTCTCTCTTCTCTTCGATGTTATCTTTCTCTTGAAGCAGATCGGTGGCGTTTGTTTCAACGTTATATGCCAGAACTCGAGGTGAGGCCAGTCCGATCTCCGCAAGTATCACTGCTTCGCATCCATAAGCCATAGCGAAAGGAGTCTCCTGGTAGCGAATGGGTGGCATTCGATACGACCACGATTATCCGGGTAATCGAAGCCGCCCAATCTCGACCTTCGTCTTCCAACCGTTTCTTCAACCCAAACTTGATTTGTCTGTTTGTCTGCTCGACCTGCCCATTGGACTGAGTTCGGGCCACTGATGTCGTTCTGTGTTCGATCTCGAATTCTTTGAGCCAATCCTGCACGCGGTCATCTAGAAATTGAGTCCCATTATCCGATATCAGATACTTGGGAATTCCAAACCTGCACAAAATGTTTTCCCACAGAAACTTCTTGATGGTTTGAGCTCTGATGTCAGTGAGAGATTTGGCTTCGACCCATTTCGTGAAATAATCAACTGCGACCACAACATACTTGAAGTTACCCGGAGCTCGGGGCAAGGGTCCGACTATATCGACCCCCCACTCATCGAACGGCCATACCGACTCGATGGCGCTCATTTCTCGCGCTTGTTGGTGGGTTACTACATCATGTACCTGACAAGCCCTGCATCTCATCACCAATCGATTGGCATCCTTCTGCATAGAAGGCCAAAAATAGCCTGCCAGTTTGCATTTTCGTGCCAACATTCAAGCTCCGCAATGATTACCACAAATTCCTCGATGTATCTCTTCGAGAAGATAAGCCCCCTCATCTTCCGATGCACATCGTAGCCAAGGTGTTACAAACGATTTTCGATAAAGCACATAGTCGAGTAGAGCGCACCTCGAGGCTTGCAGCCTGACTTTTCTGGCCTGAGACTTATCAGACGGGAGAATTCCGTCTTTTAAGAATAACGCTATCGGATCCATCCATGTCGATCCTTGAACCACTGGTTGCACGTCGACCTCGTTATAGCTTCGCTCCGCCAACATCTCTACCAGAACTTTCTTCTTCGACTTAAAATTTGATGCGAGTTTAGACAACGCATCGGCCTGTTTATTCTCACTTCGGGGTACTTGCTCGACACGAACCGCCTAGAACTTTGACAACAGACCCTGAACCACTCTCTAACTCTTCATAGATTCTTCCTTGGCCTCATACTCGCCTCGTATATGATGCACTACGAGCTGAGAGTCACTGTATACCTGGAGGTTCTCGACCCCTAATTTCAAAGCCAGCTTCAACCCGTGATCATTGCCTCATACTCAGCTTTGTTATTTGTAGCCTTAAATTCGAATCGCAGAGCATAAGGGAACTCTTCTCCCTTAGGACTGACCAATAACAAACCAGCCCCAGCTCCTTCTCTACTCGAGGCACCATCGACATGGATGGTCCACCTTTCATCCGATGATTTGCTTATCCTGTTCCAACCGAATTGACAATCCTTCTGCTATGAAGTCCGCTAGAGCTTGACCCTTAATGGCTGTACGAGGTAGAAACTCGATATCGTACTCGGCTAGCTCGACAACCCACTTTGCCAATCGACCCGATGTCTCGGGCTTTGCCAAAATCTGTTTGGTGGTCGGTCGGTGACCACAAATGATGGGTGTGCTTGAAAGTAGGGTTTCAATTTCCTTGATGCATGAACCAAACTTAATGCCAATTTTTCACCGGTGTGTATCTCGATTTTACGGTCCATGCAATGCCTTGCTCACAAAATACACTGGGATCGCCCCACGATCTCCTTCTCGGACCAACACTGCACTCACTGCCTCTTCACAGATTTCTAGATAGACCAGGAGTTTCTCTCCTTCTCGAGGTGAAGACAGCGTTGGTAAATCAGACAGATACCCCTTCAAATCATCGAAAGCTTTTTGACACTTCTCGTCCCATTGGAACGGACTCGCTTTCTTTAATATCTTGAAGAACGGTAGGGCCCTTTGCGCTGATATCGACAAGAATCGATTGAGGGCCGCCATCCGACCCGTTAATCATTTGCACTTCCTTTACGTTACGAGGCGTAGGCATGTTCTCGAGGCCTCGATTTTATCTGGATTAGCTCGATCCCTCTCTCGATATCATGTACCCCGAAATTTTCCGGATCGAACTCCGAAGGTACATTTCTTTGGGTTAAGCTTCATGTTTGCGGCCATGATACCTCAAAGACCTCTCGACATCGACAAGAAATCGCCCCATGGACTTGCTCTTGATCAATAAATCATCAACATAAACCTCCATATTTCGCCTATCTCGCCTCGAAAATTTTATTGACGGCTCTCGATAGGTGGCCCTGCATTCTTCAGGCCAAAAGGCATTGTTACAAAGCAAAACGTACCAAATTCTGTGATAAACGCGGTTTTTTCCGAGTCCTGGGGGTCCATGAAGATTTGATAATACCCCCTGTACGCATCGAGAAAACCAAATACTTCGAAGCCCAATGTCGAGTCGACCAACTGATCAATCTTTGGAAGTGGATATGAATTTTTGGGGCATGCCTTGTTGAGATCTGTAAAGTCGACGCACATCCGCCAGCTCTGATCTGGCTTCTTAACCAACACCGGATTAGCTAACCAGTCCGGATAGAATATCTCCTTCACGATCCCAGCAACTAGTAAATTGTCAACTTCTTTCTTTATTGCTTCTTTCCTTTCAGGAGCAAGGTTCCTCTTCTTTTGCCGTATAGGCTTCTTTTTTGGGTCGACGTTGAGTCGATGTACGCTATGTCTCGCCCGATGGACTGGCATGTCATCGCCTTCCATGCAAAAACGCCCCGATACTCAGCTAGGAGGTGGACCAATGCTTTTGTGTCGGGGTGTGGCATCCACTTCCCGATCTGGACCCCTTGGCCTTCTTCCTCCTTCCACACTCGAACCTCCTCTGTCGGGTCGGCAGACACCCAGCTCCGATCCTCCTCTTCCTCAGGTATAAATTCCTCAACCAGCACCTGCCCCACACCTTTTCCTTTAATTGTAACCAGGCTACAGTTCCTGGCTACCTCGATGTCTCCTTTGACTTCATGGGTTCCGTACCAGGTGGGGAACTTCATGCTGTTGTGAAATGTCGAGATGATGGCTCTGAGATCATATAAAGCTGGTCGACCTAATATCGCGTTGTACCCTGAAGGAGCCTTAACTACGACATAGGTCATTTCCATTGTTCTACCATTTTCCCCGTCTCCAACCGTAGTTAACAAATTGATCGACCCGACGGGGTGGATGGCTTGCCCTGTAAACCTAAATAAAGGGGTAGATAACGGAATAATGTCTTCATCTTTCAACCTCATGGCTTTGAAGGCTGAGTAGTAGAGGATATTAACGGCGCTCCCACTGTCGACACAAACTCTTTTTATTCACCCCCGGCTTATCACCGCCTCGATTACTAATCCTCGCTATGGTCAGGTGTGTGAACTCGGAACATCATCTTTGGGTCCATAACCCACTTACGTCAGTAAACTGATCTTCTTTGACTCTCTAGATCATGCGAAGAATGCCGACTAGATCGGGCCTATCCGATTCACACTCTGCAACAATCGTGTTGACGTCCATACCCAGTAGCGATTATCCCGATGAGGGTCTCGATTCGGATCTTCTCGATAGTCATCACGACGATTATCTCGATAGTTCGCTCGGATGACTGTCTTGACGATTTCGATTGTCACGACACGGAGATCGGTCTTTCTTTCCATTATAAGTTTTCCTCTTGTACTCTCGACGCCCTTTGGCTCGCCCTTTTCGACATTTGTCAATCACCTCATCCAATCGACCCTCTTGAATACAGGCGTCGATATCTCTCTTCAAATCGAAACACTCCTCCGTGTCGTGCCCCACATCTTGGTGATAGTCGCAATACTTGTGAGTATTTTTCCTTTTCTCTGGGTCCTTGGACATCGGCAGGTGTTCGGGCAATATTCTTTTGATCATAATCGCCAAGCACCTCCCCCCGTGATCGATTGAGGGGTATAAAATCTCGTTCTTTCAGGTTCCCTTTCTTTCCAAGCCGATCCGAGATCGGAGTCGTCAATCGATCAAAGACATTGGTCTTGCTTTCCTCGTTCCGACCCTAGGTGACCCTTGGTCAGTGTAAGCGGGAGTCGTTTTCGAATGAGGCCAAGTGAAATGGTGTGCAAACGCTGCTTGCGCCTCTTCACCTTGGCAAAACTTATGGACTATGTTCACACATTCGTCCATATCATTCGGCATCTTCTTAGACAATTTGTCATACAACTTCATATTTCGCGGACCTCCAACGAAAGCATTAACTGCGGTGCATCATCACTAGCGTTATGCACTTTCATGGCCTCAAGATTAAAGCGTCTCATGAAGTCGATAGTCGACTCCCTTTCTCTTGCTTGATATTCATGAGGGTGTGTAGCAGCGAGGTGGAACTTCTTATTCCCAATGAAAGCATCTCAAATTTTTGTCCCAAATTGTAAAAACTTGAGATCGACCGGGCGTAGCTTGTGGAACCACTCTCGAGCTCGACACTGTGAGCAACGTGTCGAAGGCACGACACTTCATGGCATCATTTGCGTTTCTCAACCTCATCAACGATATATATCGATCTGAGATGGTCTCTCGGGTCCGTAGTACCGTCATAAGGTTCCATCTTGGGTGGTTTGAATGACTCAGGCATCGTGTATATCTCTATCTCGGGACTAAATGGCGATTCGAGCCATTCTGTGACCTGTTCCTTCCCTACTATGCGGTTGAACTCATTTCGGATACTCTCCTCGACCGCATTTGTTGGCTTTCTTGTCCAGGACGTCTGTGGGCGTTAGTCACGCTGATTTCAATTGCGCCTTCCTCACATTCTTCTTGAGGTTCGACAGGCCTCTTCCCCCTAGCCTTATCAACCTCCTTACGACCCAGAGGGTCCAACAAGTGTTCTTGGGGATTCTGATTCCCTTACCTATGAATGCCGACGCCACCACCCTTTTCAGGGCGTCTTCATCTAAAGATGCTAAGTGATCTGCCATATCCTGTAGCTGCGGGGGAAGCTGAGGCCTGGGTGGATCTGCAACTGCGGGTCTAGATCCAGTGGGGACTTCTTGAATCTGAGATGGAACCCCTGCTGGATCTATATCCGTGTGCTCTTCGATCTGCATGTTCTTACTGTTCGCCGGTTTCTTCCTTGCTGGTGGTGCCATACGATTTCTTTACCAACTCACCGGTAGAAGGCCCTCCTTCTAGCGCCAAATGATGATGCTAAATAATGTACCACCTGTAAATCCGGGCCACGTGTAATCTAAGGGTGAGCTGTAAAGGGGATCGAATGGCTGAAAATGAGTAAAAGATGGTGTTTTTGGTGTTTTATGGCTGAGTCCAAGAATGTATCTTGGATTGCCTACGTATCCTGTGTCATGTCCAGGAATCAAGCCTTACGTAGTTCCTGGAACGAGCTATTTATAGGCACATGTCCCTCTTCTGCCCTAAGTTTAGGGCGGTTCAGTCTATTGACATAAATACCCTTTAATGGGCCTTGCCTCCTTACCCAAGTAACCTGTTGGATGTGGGCCCAGGAGCCTAAACTGAAGTCTATGGTATCGAGTCGATGGACACCGACGCGGGTGTTTGAGCTCGGACACTTGTGGAATCTCCCCTGAGCCACGGCCTTCACTGGTACGTCTCATATCGATCCGATGTGGATCACTAACACAGAATTTTCCACACGCCAGCTGGACCAATCAGATAATTTCACGTGGAGGAGTGAATCCCGGTATCATCATATATATATATATATATATATATATATATATATATGTGTGTGTGTGTGTGTGTGTGTGTGTGTGTGTGTGTGTGTGTGTGTATATATATATATATATATATATATATATATATATATATATATATATATATATATATATATATATATATATATATATACATACAGTACATGCACATATATATACATACATACACACATTCATACATACATACACATATATATACATACACACACATATATACACATATGTATATATACATACATACACACACATTCATATGAAAATGTATATATATATATGATCATTTTATATTTATTATTTACATTTTAGTCCTTATATTTTATTATTTATAAATACACCCCGTACCCGTCTCCTATGTTTTCATAAAATCATTTATCTGTGTATCCCATATCCGCATATTCGTGTATCTGTGTATCCCGTATCCGTGTGTATACCCTTGCATCCTAGCTACTAAGGCCAAAATTGGTCAAGTGACTCCTAAAAAAGTGTTTCTATGTATCTTTTCCACTATTTAAAATATTATACATTTATATTACTAATTGACCCAATGATTGTTTTCAAAATATTGACCACTGATCCATAATCATCGTTGGATTTTTAACTTAATGTTTATAAACAAATTGTAATACAATATATCGTTCTTGATCACCGACTCGTGTCATAGAATTCCTACAGACGCCCCTGAGCATTAGCACAAAGATGTTTTGGGTTTGATTCATATTCAGGACTCGGTATGTAAGTTTCTTGTCACGGGTGCATTCTACGACATAAATCCAAACCAGCACATAGTTTTTATCGATTGTTTCAAAATTTATTTAATCCTTTGAATGATTAGAAATTAACTAGTAAATATAGTTTATTGTTGAAAATATCATATAGTTTACCTACAACCAATACAAGCTTGAAGGAGATAACTTAGTTGAAAAGCAAACCCGATGAGAGCCGCTATTTAGCTTATATTTTGGAGCTCGATTTTGCTGTTTGTAATGTTGGTTGGTTTTTTTTTTTTTTTTCTTTTCTTCGTTTTTGATTCCTTGATTGTAACCTTCCGAAACATCTCCAACTACTCTTTGGTTATGTTATGTTTTTAATAATAAAAACTTTTGGCTGTTAATAAAAAAAATATTAGACCAAAATAGTAAATGATATAGGTGTTCATGCGTACATTTCGGGTTTCGAGAAATACTACAACCACAATTAAATTGAACAACCTACTTTTACACTGTTTTTGTGGGACATTCATAAATTCAATAAAGATCAATGGTGTATAAGTAAATTGTGTCATTGGTTGTATCAATTTCGTTGTGGTTGTAGTATTGCCTAGAAGGTTTATATCATCTTTGGTATGTTATGTTTCACAAGTCTTAACACTTCCTTCGATAACCGACTAAGACACGGATACGGGTCGTTCAACCATGTTTCGAGATCTCTACAACTCAAAACATGTAAAAGGATTTTACCTATGAATGTCTTAAAACTTCATACAGAAGACATCAATCATTCGAAAACAATTTTCAAACAAACAATACCTTACTTAAAAGTGAAGATTCAAGTCATAGCAACTAGCAAGAGGATCCATGTTTGTTCGAAACTCTATATCAAATACTCAAAAACATCACATGAACGCCATAAAAAAATATGTTCAACCCTAGACAACTGATCAAGCCATCAAATACCAACTAAAACATTGCATAAATATGTCTACAATCATAAACCAAGATTTATGGCTTTTAAGCCTTGTTCTTTTAATCAAAAGCAACTAAACATTGTTGCAAACACAAAACGATTCTTTGGAGCCTTCATGCCTCTCCCCCAGTTTCGTGCATTAGAGTAGTATCCTAAAGTCAATCGGGTCAGGTCGGTTCTCACACATTCTGTTATGTATCGCTATTATGAATGATAACATAAGTACTTTTGTTATTATATATATGTTTATTCAATAAACCAATCCCTAGAATTGGACCGTGTTAAAAATTAAATCATAATGTTGATTATGATTGATGAGATATCGATTCATAATAAATTCTACATTCTTATATATTCCTAGTCATATGTGCTAATAAATAAGACATTATTTATACGTTTAAACTATAGCTTGTTTCAGATGTCTTCTATCTTATTAAGATATATAATGATAGATCTCATCTATCAAAGTGTATTGACACTTAGACAAGTATGTCGATGTGTATTGTTGAATGCGTACGTTGGATGACTCACTAAATTTATAAGTGTCACATTTTTAGACATGGTGCCCAGAAAAGCAATAATTTGTATTTGAATTAAATAAAAGTAATGTTTTCTGATTAATCTTTTATTTGCTTATATGCATAGATATAAATGACACTGTAAAAAAAATCTCTGGGGATTCATTATGTAACCATAAATCTCAATACGCAAGTGTTATGTAGAGAGGATTGAGTTTATGGTGAACTACTTTAAATAATAGTCCATGGTAAATTGATTAGAATCATAATTGATCTGGAGTTTGAGATCCTGTGATCAAATTACTATTAGTGCTCCGAATACTTAGAATGTGACCGTCTGATCCGGCCCGTCGGTGTTGGACACCTTATGGATGCACTTATACATGAAAGGGTTCATGTATAAGTAATGAGCCGATTCAATAGGATGATCTCGTATTAAGTCCGTAATGAGAGATTCTACCTAAATCACAAGATGACTGTTTTGTGGATTAATCTGAACAATGATATGACTATAGACTCATGCATTTTCAAGGGTGAAGTTTGACTTGGCGGTATGGTTGGCCAAGCAGTGTCTTCCTTAATCCTGGCCATCTCAGTATCACTCAAGGATCAGTTTTCAGGAATGTAAGTCATGAAGATGGAGTCTCAATCCTTTTTTGTAAAAGGAAGTAGATAGACAATTCACTCTGGTGCTAATCTTGCAACTGGTCACTTATGCACACCTTTTTAAGATCAATTAGATATCGATCATTAGTAAATGAATGGTTGTTTGAGGATACGAAGTTATAGAGAGGTCTTACAGACAATGCATTGCTCCGTATACGAGTTGTCTGTGGAAGGTTATCGATAGAAAATGTTTAAATCAATGGACGCTGAGTAACTACTATGAGTAAGTGGATTAAAGATGTTCTATTTATCCGGAAGAGTGTAGTCTCGGCTATATGGTTATACAACACCATGATTAATGAAACGAGTGATTCAGCTAAAGAGTTAGGCCGGTCACTCAGATAATTGGAGCTCTAGATATAGGCTCATGGCCCCCGGCTTATCTCGTGTAGTTAACATTTGGAACCACTTCTCGAATAAATGAAAATTCTAGTTTTCCCTTGCTAGTGGATACTTATATGATAAATAGAACATTTGGAACATGTGTTTTTCCTAACGACTAAGTATTTGAATGTGTATGTGGAAGATAGTATTCCACATGATATTTATAAGATAAATAATAAATTAATTTAATTCAATAAGATTTATGTAATTCAATGCTATTAAAGTGGCTAAATATATATTGAATGGATAGTAGATTGGCCTAATCATTTAATTAGATAAAATGAGAGGTCTGCTTTGCTAGCAGTTTACTTAATGTGATTAAGTGGTTTTCATTTAGGCAAATTTTATGGTGGTCAATGACTACCAAACTCAATATTTATTTTAATGGTTGATAATTGATCTACATACACACAATCACTCATGTTATGACATTTGTCAATTGAGTTTTCTTTTAAAGGATTATTACCTAAAGGAGTAAGGACTTCCTAAAAGGCTTTTAAGCCCAACTAGTGTAAAACCCTTTTTGTAAATTTCACATTACCTAATGCCCTAATCGATTCAATACAAGGAAGATTTCATAAGAAGTTGGCAAATATCTTTGTTCAAGGACTGATTTTCGAAACTAAGGAATGAGTTAGGATTGATACAAATTCATTGAAGATTATCGAAAATCAGTTTTGATGATTTGGAAGAAAATCATATTCAATGGATTCAAATCTGAAGAACAATTGAATGAGATGAACCAGCGGGCTCTGGCCTTTGCCATGTAGCGTGAGCTCACTTGGCAGGTCAGACATTGTGTTTGTTGGTCCCTTGGAAAGGCTAACACAAGTTTAGAGGGGGGTGAATAAACTTGTCACCAAAAACTAGATTAATTAACAATTAAGTTTCAATTTTAACTTGTGTGGAGTTGAGCTAACAAAGCTGAGTCTAAGTCAAGCTGACTTATACAAAACTGAGTCAACCGGCAGCAGATTTAAGTTTTAGCCTTTATCTGGATCTTGTTGATTCTATAAGAAAAAACTGAGTATGCTAAACTGAATTTTGGTGAATGTCGGTTTGTGAACTGTGTATGCTTATAACAATCAGTTTCAGTATTCTGTATAAACAAATATAAATGTTGTAAAGTAAATAAAATAATGTAAATGCGTAAAGTAAGTAGAGCAAGAATTATAGTGGTTCCAGGTGGTGTAATCCTGTCAGTCCACTCTACCCCTGTGACGTAGGAGGAAAATTCCACTAGAACTCCTTGAGGTATGCTGTTACAAAAAGTCATATATGATAGTCCTTGACTAATCCCTAGTGTCACTATCTAAACAACTAAAGAACAGGTTGGATTGCTGCTCTTCAACTGCTTGAGCCACTGGTCCTTAGAGGGTTGTATTGTCTCTTCACCAGCTACCACCACAAACACAGTCTACCCGACTGTAAATGTCACAACTGTCCTTGGCAACTCCTTGACTGGATTGCTTCACTGTCTAAACCTTTGATTGAGAATCAAAGTTGGGCTGAGAATCAATAAATTGATTCTTGCTTGTGGTTCTTCAAAGTGTCGAAATCTGGATATGATCGATGTATCTTGAACACTTGAAGAAATCTAGATATGATGTTGAGCGCAGTTAATGATAGCAATTCAAATGAACTAGACTTGTGCACAAAAATGCTTGTAATCTTGTTAATTCGGGTGTTTGATACTTGGTGCAAAGTCCTCTATTTATAGTGTGAGGTCCAACGTTCATCTTGCTTGAATTCGAATTGTATCAACGTCTATATTTTCAGATGTCAGGTACCGTTTTGACATGTCAGTTCTTCATCCAATAAAAATCCTTGATTTACAATGTTCGAATGTACTTTCAGTTTCTTGGATGGATGACTATAAAACTGAGTTTCCTGATCAGTTTTATACTGAGTATGTCAGTTTTCAGTTTACTAACTAACTTAGAGCATTAACTGAGTTTTTACTCTTCTTCAAAATTTCAGTACTCTATTTATCTGATTTTATGTGACTGAATCAGATTACACCATTCCTTTAGAGATCATCTAAGATATCATTGTCATTATGATACTTAGGTCTTCTACAAGATCCATAAAGTCAGTTTAGGCCATCACAGACTTACCTAAATTATAACTTTACAGTCTCGGCTTAAAATCTTCATAACTGAGTTTGAACCCTCAGTTCCTCAATCTTCCTTAACTGAGTCTGTGTCCCTCAGTTCTTCAAATACTGAGTGTGTTCCCTCAACCTTTAGTTCTAGATAAGCCAACCGAGTATGTGTCCCTCAGCGAACTTACCTTCTTCAGTTCTGAGTGAACTTCAGTTCTAGGTGTATATCTTCAGTCCTGAGTTAAGTTCCAGTTATCTAGATGATTTCCAGTTTTCAGTTTTACGACACTTCTATCTATTACAGTGCTTGGCTGATATAACCTATACAATTATCAGACTCTAGTAAAACCTATACATTCAGTTCTAGACATCTTTTAGCTTTCCACTATAACAGCTAGTTTCAGCACTTCATCAATGGGGTTTAAACAAACATGTTCTTGAATAAGATGAATCATCATCAAAACTAAATTTTATTCCCAACAATTTCCCCCTTTTGATGATGCCAAAACCCTCCTTAAATGAAAAGCTTAAAGATAATAACAATGTAAAAACAAAGTAAAACTGGAAACTGGATTTCATTAAGAGTTTTGCAAAAACTGGAATAGTTACACAGTTGATAAAAACTGAGATAAAATCTAACCATTTCTTTGTGTAACTTTGATAAACTTATGTTCCTTATCGTGAAGACGATATCCATCTTCAATCTTTGTATCTTCCTTGTTGAAAGTTTTGAGATAGTCTACTTGACTTGTAAGTTTCCACTTCCTCCAAAGAAGTAACTTAGGAAGGTGTCTTTCACCCTTGTAGTATTCTTCAAATTCTGCAACATCGGCTTTCATCTGTTCTCTCTTATCTTTGATTTGACGTTTTCTTCAATTCTCTTGATCTTCTTGTGCTGTTCCATTTTCTGATTGTGTAGAGCATCAGATAGAAAATAGGCAAGAGATTCTTCAGAGTTATTGTGCTTGTACTTAGTCTTGACATGGCTGTAATCTTGCACAAATTTCATCCATAGATCATTTGTCAGAGTAGCTCTTCTTTCATCTGGCTGAATGTACTTAGCAATGAGCTGTTCATCAGTGAGTTCTACTATATCCTTAACATAAGGATCTGCTGCTGATTTGCATTTCTTCAATTCTGTCAATTCAGCCTCAAGCTTCAGTTTTTCTTCACATAACTTTAGCTTTTCTTTCTCTACTTCCCCCTTTTGGCATCATACAACTCATTGATTAGTTGATGTGTTGCCTTCTGATCTGTTGACATATCTTTCTGGGAGGTGAGAACTTCTTTCAGCTGAGTTTCTAGATTATAAATGCGTTGGTTGAGGTGTCATTCAGCTTGTGCATGAGTTTCTCTATCTTCTATGGTTGTAACTTCGAGTTTTTCCTTGAGACTGAGAATCTCTAAAACTGAATCTGAAGTGGATTTATTTATAGTATCCAACTTAGCATGAGCTGATACATCGCTTTTCTTCCTGTAATCCAAGTAGCTGGATATATGTGACAGAAGACCAGTGTAATCATCCTTTTGGTTGAGCATAATCTTCAAGCCTTCTTGTACTTTTCTCAATTCTTTCGTTGTAAGCTTTTAGATAGGTCTTATTCTTTGCTTTCTTGGATTTTAGATCGATCGACATCTTCAATTATCATCAGTTGATGATTATCATCAGCTCTGGCTTCTTCTTTATTGTTAGTTGTCTGATTTCCAACTGGCACTTCTTCTGCCTTAGTATCAGTTTGCTTTGGTTGTTCAAGCTGAGTACTTGATCGCAAAATCTGTACTTTCTTCGAGCTTCTTTCCTTGAATCAGCATCCCTATCATCATCTTTCTTCTTTAAAACTTCCTTCGGTATAGATGATGTGGTTGATTCAGTTCTCCAAGCTATCTCTTTGAATCTATTGAAGAAGTTATTGAGAAACTCTTCCATTGGAAATAAGGCATAGAGATTTGGTATTTCCAGTGTCTCCAACAATAGGTTTTCTTCAGTTTGTAGGGTAGCTTCACGAGAATCTTAAGTTTTGAGCTTCATCTTCATCAATCTAACAATCCTTTCAGCATCGAAGATGAACTCCTTTGGTTGCTGAGTTACATGTTCCTCTTTCTCAACACGCATAGCAGAAACTTGTTTCTCAGATATTTTCTGTTTGAGTTGAGAAACAATTCCAGGAACCAAGGCCTTTAGCTTACTATTTTCAGTTGTCAGTTGTTCCCCCTCAGTTGGTGCTGACTGACTTCAACTCAAACAACTTGCAACTGATTTTTCAACTTGTGTCTCTGCTTTCCTTTTAATCCCTTTCTATTGAGAGATCTGTTGGGACACATTTTGCCTATTGGCTTCAGGTTGGGAGTTGAACTTGCAACTACTGCAACTTGTTTAGTGGTTGTAGATGCAGTAGCAGCTTGTGTTTGCTTCTTCCCACCCCTGAGTCTTTCCAACTAATATTGAATCACTAATCTAAGTGATTTCTTCAATAAATCGCCTCGTTTGTCTTCCTTCACTTAGGCTCACGACACTTGCTAATTCACCAAGTGTTCTTTGTTTGATCGATTGAAAATGTACCGCCCAATTGAACTCAAATCCATCCTAAATGATGTTCATCAGGTGAATACCATCTTGAGTTAATTTGCTCAGCCCTTTGTGTTGTCTGACGGCATGTCTACTGATCCATCTGCTGAGGAGACCAAATTCAGTTTTGAGGTCCTTGATGCGTGAATCGACTGCTGCATGTTGCTTTGAAGCGGAGATCTACCTAAGAAAAGCTTCACGCTGAAGAGGCAGACATGAGAGCTCAATTGATTTCACTAGAGGATCTTTGAAACCAAAAAGTTGTCTGATGATGTCTTCATTGACAAAAATCTTCTGTCCACGAACTCTTGTGAGCAAAGAGTTCTTCAACATCTTCATGTTTTCCCAAAATTGTAGTAGACCTTCCAAGTCCATATATTGCTGCAATTCCGCTTCCAGAAGGTTCTTCAAACCTTGTAATCTGCCTATCTTTTCAGATATATGACTAGAGAGAAGGGTATTACCACACATCTCTTTAAATTCTCTAAGTGTGAACGTATCAGGAGTGGCGATTAACCGTTCTTCTTGAGTTTGTTTGGAAGCTGCCATTTTTGAAATTGTTTAAGAGAAAATTTCTAGCTGATTTTAGAGAGGAAAAGGTTTGATTTTTCTTTTGTAAGGAGAGAGTATGAGGACGGTTGTATATATAAGAGTGGGATGGTTGGTGATTTGCTCCACGATCCTGCAGAAAGATTTTGTACAATCTTTTCAAATTCCATCATGGTTTGTATAACCGATGTGTACTATCTGACATAATGGGGGTATACACGCTAAAAATTATGACATAAACGGCGGTAATTAATTGCGATGTAACTGTTGTCGGTTTTATCCGATCTTTTATTGACTTTGTTTGGATTTTCTCTATCATCGTGTGGACTTTCTCTATATTTACATCTCATCTATCTGCTATCTCTCTAATCATGTGATAGCGCCGTAGCACATGTTTGGATTTATGATGAGACCTTGGTTCCTTTGATTGAGATATCTCCCTATTGTTATCATAATACAGTGGCACTGGACCTTCAATGGAGGTAACCACACCAAGTTCAGTAATGAACTTCTTCATCCAAACTGCTTCATTTGCCGCCTTCAAGACTGCTATGTATTCGGCTTCCGTTGTAGAGTCTGCAGTAGTCTTCTACTTGGAACTCTTCCAGCTCACTGCACCGGCGTTAAGCGTGAAAAAAAATCCAGACTGTGACTTAAAGTCATCCTTGTCCGTTTGAAAATTGGCATCTGTGTAACCTCGTAATACTAAATCATCGTTTCCGAAAACCAGGAACATATCCCTAGTACGTCTCATGTACGTGAGAATATTTTTGACTTAAACCCAATGACCATCACCTGGGTTGGACTGGTACCTACTAGTCATACTTAGAGGGTACGAGACATCTGGTCCAGTGCACAACATGGCGGACATGATGGACCCGATAGCTGATGCATAAGGGATCCTACTCATTTGAGCCCTTTCCTCCTCTGTCTTAGGACACATTCCCTTTGACAGGTAGACCCCATGTGACATGGGCAAAAATCCTCTCTTGGACCGCTCCATGCTGAATCTCTTCAGCATCTTGTCTATATAGGTGGATTGTGACAGACCAAGCAACCTTTTACATCTCTCTTTATAGATCTTGATTCCTAGAATATAGGCTACTTAACATAAGTCCTTCATTGAGAAGTTCTTGGAAAACCAAGCTTTGATTGACTGTAACATAGGCACATCATTCCTTATGAGCAATATGTCGTCTACATAAAGCACTAAGAACACAATGGCACTCCCACTAACCTTCTTGTAAACACAGGGCTCATCTTCATTCTTGATGAAATCAAACTGTTTGATTATCTCATCAAAGCGAAGGTTCCAACTCCGAGAAGCTTTCTTTAATCCATAAATGGATCTTTGTAGTTTACACACCATCCTGGCGTCATTGGTTGTGAAACCCTCAGGCTGTGTCATATACACTTCCTCAAACAGATTCCCGTTAAGGAAAGCTGTTTTCACATCCATCTACCAGATTTCGTAATCATGGTATGCTGCAATAGTTAGCAAAAATCTAATGGATTTTAGCATGGCATCTGGCGAAAAGGTTTCGTCATAGTCAACTCCTTGTCTTTGTTTATAACCTTTTTGCCACTAACCTAGCCTTGTAGGTAGTCATGTTACCGTCCATGTCGGTCTTTCTTTTAAAGACCCATTTACACCCTATAGGGACTATTCCTTCAGGTGGATCAACTAAGTTCCAAACTTGGTTGTCTTTCATGGATTCCATTTCAGTATTCATGGCCTCTAGCCATTTCTCTTTGTCTTGCCTTAATAACACCTCCTCGTAAGTCTTAGGGTCATCATCTTCCATAAGGTATACGCTTGTGTACCTTTCGGGTTCACGACGTTCCCTGGTGGATCTTCGAGGTGCTAGTGTGTCCACGGCAGAGGTTGGCATCACATCTGTGTATGGTATCTCTCCTACTTCCATCAACTGACTGTTATCCGTAAGTGGTTCTTGAATTTCTTCAAGATCAATCTTACACACATTGACCCTATCCAGAATAAACTCTTTCTCCAGAAAGTGGCCAATCCTGGAAACAAACACCTTTTGTTCCTCAGGGTGGTAAAATTGGTACCCTTTGGTTTCCCTAGGATAACCCACAAACAGACATTTGTCAGATCTAAGTTCTAGTTTGTCATGGATCATCCTCTTCATGTAAGTCGGACAACCCCAAGGTTTTAGATGACCCATACTCCATTTCCTCTTAGTCCATACCTCGTATGGTGTAGAATCAACTGCCTTTGATGGAACTCAGTTCAGTGTATAGGATGCGGTTTCTAGAGCATACCCTCAAAATGATTTTGGGAGAACTGCGTAGCTCATCATGGATCGTACCATGTCCAACAAGGTGCGGTTTATCCTCTCAGACACACCATTCATCTGAGGCATTCCGGGAGGGATCCATTCAGGTAGAATCCCATTCTCCCTCAAGTAATCTTGAAACTCTCTATCTAGGTATTCTCCACCTCGATCGGATCAAAGTGTCTTAATTTCTTTACCCCAGCTGTTTCTCAACGTCACTTCTGAATTCTTTGAACTTTTCAAAGGCCTCAGACTTATACTTCATTAAGTATACATAACCATAGCGTGAATGGTCATCAGTGAAGGTGATAAAATAAGAGTATCCTCCTTTGGCTTGAATTGACATCGGGCCACATACATCAGTATGTATGAGCTCAAGTAATTCATTGGATCTTATCCCTTTGCTACTAAATGGTGACTTTGTCATCTTGCCAAGTAAACAAGCTCCGCGTGTATCAAACGATTTGTAATCGAAGTGATCCAATAATTTATCTTTATGGAGTTTGGAAATGTGATTCTTATTTATATGGCCAAGTCTACAATGCCATAAGTAGGATTCATTCAAGTCATTTATTTTGGCTTTCTTGTTGTTTATATTAAGTATGTCAACATTCAAATCCAATACGTAGAGACCATTGCTAAGCATGCCAGTACCATAAAAAATTCCATCACGAGAAAAAGAACAACATTTATTCTTGAACGTAAAAGAAAATCCTTCAACATCTAATGCAGAAATAGAAATAATGCTCTTCGTAAGAGCAGGAACAAAATAACAGTTATAGAGTTCTAGTACTAGCCCGCTGGGCAACGAAAGAAAATAAACTCATACGGCTAGTGCAGCAACACTTGCTCTATTCCCAATGCGTAGGTCCACCTCTCCTTTCCTCAGTTCTCTAGTTCTTCTTAGTGCATGTATATTCGTACAAATATGAGAACCACAACCAGTATCTAATACCCAGTGGTTAGACTTAGAAGAAGCAATATTGATCCCAATCATAAACATACCTGAAGTCGAAGCATCAGAATGCCTCTTCTTGGTACTCAAGAAGCCTTTGCAGTTTCTCCTCCAATGTCCAGTCTCACCTCAATGGTAGCAAGCATCCTTGGATTTGTCTTTAGCTATCTTAGGTGTTGGATTAGGTGCAGCCTTCGCCTTCTTAGACTTATTTTGTGCTTTTGCCTTGCCCTTGTTAGAAGTGACCAGCAACACTTGCTTTCCCTTCCCCATAGTGCCCTCATCAGTTTTCAACAAGTTTCATAACTCCGTAAGGGAGCAATCTATCTTGTTCATGTGATAATTCATCATGAACTGCGAGTATGAATCAGGTAGAGATTGCAGAATTAAGTCAATATTTAACTCTCGTTCCAACTTGTGGCCCAGCTTCCCAAGCCTCTATATGTACCCGATCATTTTAAGCACGTGCGACCCCACAACAGTCCCGGATGCCATCTTACAACCAAATAAGTCCTTCGAGACCTCGTACCTCTCAGTGTGATACTGAGAAGCATAGAGTTCCTTTAGGTGGACCATGATTGAGTAGGCATCCATAGACTCATGCTGTTTCTGCAGTTCAGGTGTCATAGAAGCAAGCATGATAAATATAGCATTAATCTTGTCGAAGCAAATTGCTTGTTATACTTCTCGACAAAGATCTCAGAATGAGCCCCTCTGCAGGCTTTTCCGGTATGGGTTCGTCCAAGACATAGCCAATCTTCTCGTGCCTCAAAACGATTTTGAGTTTTCTTTCCCAGTCAAGAAAGTTGGTTTCATCAAGTTTATTGTCGATGATAAAACGAAGGTTCAATTTGTTTGACATTTTCTACAACAATAAATAAAGACAGAATAAGTAAAAGTTCATGTATTCAAAACCCTAAAATTGCACTTAAAATTTTAATTAGGTTTTGCTTCCACTAGCCAACTACTCCCAATTGGCTTTCAAGAAAGATTAATTTTCTTTAGTGGACAAGATCCCATTAAACTACCTCGACCCCCTGCTTTGGCTGATGGGCCGCAAATAATACAATAGGTAGACAACACTTTGTCTATTGTATCTCATACGACTCTTGTTGTTTGACTAGTCAACACTTTGACAATTTTCATCTTATGAAATAGTCAAACCCTTGCCTATAAAATTCAAACGACCCCGCTTTGGCTGGTGGTCGAGAGAATTTTTTGTCTAGTCATAACCCCAATATTCGTGAGATCTCTTACGATCATATCTCAATAACGACGATGCACCCTAGGACCGAGGTAGGTCAACCCCCTGCTTTGGCTGATGAGCCGGGTCCGAACAAGGCTCTTCACCGTCGTTATAATATGGGGAGGCAATTTCGACTTGATTCTTTTGAGGTGTGAGTAATTTTAAAATAATTCACTTAATTAATTTTAATTAATTACGGTCTCATCTACTATGTGCATAGTACTACGATACCATATAAAGTAAAACATACACAACATTCCACGCACAAAATAACCGGTATGATCATGGACTTTTCCAAGTGCGGTTCCGAATACAAACTGACGAAACACGGGTCACAAACTAAGGGTAGGAGCAACCGCCAATAGGATCTTTATTATTGTACGCCAATGGGTTCTTTATCTCTCTTTGGTCTTCATCTTCTTGCTCCATTCTGTTACATAATAATCTATCTAATAAATAATTACACCGGCTTTGCACACGGGGGAAAGTGGAGCTAACGGGGGTGAAATAAATACAAAAAGTAAACTAGGTCACGTTCTTCATAACGGCCTAGGACAAATTTGAAAAACCAACATAACGAAAAACATTCTCATCTATTATATTGGTCGAGTCCATGATTAATCGGGGTCCATATAATCACATTATATCTACACATCTAATCCATACAATTATATCTTATGAAAAAGATCAAATTATAATTTTTTTAACTATTATGCGTCTTATTTTATCACATCAAATAATTAATTAAATGACTTAATCGAAAATAAAATTAACATTTAATTTTAAATCGATTATAATTTCAATTTTTTAATTTGGAACTATTCAAAATTAAAAGGTCTCTTTTGTTTCATTTCTTTTGGTTCTTAACCAAAAGGGATGCCTTTGGTTTCATAAACCAAAATGCATCTTTCCAAACCAAATTCGGTTTATGCCAAACCACTTTTCAAAATCAAAATTTTGAAAGTGCCTTAGGCCTAGGCCTTTTCCCAAATCAAATATTTGGAATGGGCCTAGGCCTATTCCAAACAAAATTTAGAAAGACCAATATTTTGGTTGATATGTCACATGGTATTTCAAGGGTCCAAACTATTTGAATCATTGGTTAGTCACATGACACAACCATACAAAGGAGACATCAATGCACAATAAAATATCACAAAATGAAAACGAATCGATCTCCTCTTTGGAAAAACCGGCCGATCTTTGGAAGCTCAGACCCGCCGCCGCGATTACATTGCCGTGGAGGGGCCGCCGCCGATCGGCCGAGCCCTCACATCGATTTTATACTTTTTTTGGTTTTGTTTCATGATCTTAGATCTCGTGATCTATCGATTAATTACTACGCAATTTAATTAGTGCTTATTGCTTAAGCTCGAAGTTGTCTCTCGATACCACCGTTAGAAAATCGTAGTTTAACGCAATGAATTTAAAATTTGATTTCCGATCTCAAGATCGACTTCGTTTAATACAATAAACACGTTAAGTAGTTTGACGGTATATACCTTGGCTGATTAGATGTGGCGCCCCAAATGTGACCAATACCCTTAGATGCGGCGCCCCAAATTGCCAAATATTGGCATCCGGAATATACTTTAATTAATGTAATTAATATCTTGTATTATATTTATTCATAATAAATAAATACTACCATATTAATTTACCACTATAACCTTCATAGTCTTGAGATAAACTTTCCTTATTTGGCTATCAACCATAACCGCATTTTAATCTGACTCGATGTTTATATGTGTGTGACCCGATAGGCTTCCAAATATGTTGGCCGTAGACACAAAGTGAAAATTACAAAATGCCCATTATACCTAACGATCACGGGATAGCGTCTAAGCAACACACCATGACCCCCAATCATCGGAAGAGTCCAAAGCAATGACTACTACCTTTCATGTAAAATAGTTACCATGTAAATTACAATCCTACTGCTGTAATAATATCCATACGATCGTATCTCGAGTGTCAGTACATTAACGATCGTATCTTATAATCTGGATATCATGCTCTCTCGAAATAACACATTTACTCCCACTTTGCAAAGATTCACGAGAGCTAGACATTCCTTATTAGAAGGCCATTTCGGATATTCACTCCCAATCATGGGACACGGGATTCCCGGACGACCAAACATGTATACTCCGCATGCTTCAATATCACACCCGAGCACTACCGCATGATCGCCCCATGGCTAGGGGAAATCTCAATAGTGTCAATACATGACAATCCACACCGTGATGCCATGAAGACTCCGGTCTTAAGGATAATTACACAATTGCCACATAGTGCAACACTTAATGTAAGTGGGCCAGTCTAACGTACGTATTCTCTAATACACGTCCATGTATAGTCCAAGAGTCTCTACACTTCGATAGACGAGATCTATCCCTATCTTCAATAAGATAGAAGACATCCAATACGTGCTAGTCTAATCATACTATCAATGTCCCATTTGACAGTACATACTACTAGAGACATTTAAGCATCAAACTTATTAAAGTGATTAGAGATCTCATCAACCATAATCGCTATCATTGTTTATCTATCACAGTTTGACACTAGGGACGTTACTATATATATACAACTAATAACATGAAGATAAACAATATATAATAACAAAAGCGATTTTATTAATCATAATAAAGTTACATGAACTAAAATAGACTGTAAACGACCCGACCCGGTCGGATCCGGTCCAACCCTATTGGGTTCAGGACACCTATTCAACATTTGACACCAACTATATCATACTATCTGACTTGTTTTTCCACTCAAGAACAAATCGTGCTCTGACAGCTAATCAAGTACGGCTCTGACATCCCTGACAAAATGGTCGAGTGTGTCTCTAGCGAGGCAATGGCGGTTCCGACGATAGTGACCGGAAAATCTAAGAATCCATAGAGAGTGGTGATAAATCAAACGCAAACTCTATGGATTGTGTGCTTTTTCTCCTCAAAACGTACGCCAGCTTAATAAAAAAGAAGAAGAACTGCTCCATAATTTTCTTTTTCGCAAGAGAGGATTTCCGACCAAGTTTTGAAGAAAACTCAATGGGAGCAGCGGTGATTCAGGCACAAACCCAAGTATTCCGTATAAAGCTAGTAGATGCTACCAGTTACTTGATGTTATGATGAAGATCTAGTTAAAGACTTGGGGATCTATATGTAGATCTTGTTGAAGATTTGAAGAACTGGAACTAGATCTTGTTGAAAACTTGAAGATCTGGAAATCCAAATGAACTGGATGAAGATCCCGTTGAAGGTTCAACCGGAAAACCAAAAATGGGCGGTTTTAGGCCACCGGAAAACAAAAGGCGGGCGGTTACGGGCCGCCGGAG
Source organism: Gentiana macrophylla (assembly GCA_026214975.1). NCBI lineage: Eukaryota > Viridiplantae > Streptophyta > Magnoliopsida > Gentianales > Gentianaceae > Gentiana > Gentiana macrophylla. The sequence continues at coordinate 44,207,053 of CM047808.1, read as the reverse complement.
CTGGAAGGTGCCTCAATAAATATCGAATCTGACCGGAAAAGATGTGGAAATGTCATTTCCCGGTAACGGAGCCAACTGATGATGCCGAAAAAAGTCATCAACAAGATTGAGTGGATGTAATGGTGGATATCCGACTATAAAGAGTGTATGGAAGTGGTGGTGCTCGGCGGTGAAAGTGGTGATGCTGAACAAGATAAAGATCTTCAAGAGCAAGATGGGGGGAGTATTTGGTGTTTTTGTGTTTATGAGCTAAGCCTGAAGATGCTGCCTACGTACCATTTGTAAGGGATCAAGCCATGCGTAGTTCTGGGAATGAAGTCCCCCCTCAGTGTGATGAAGGTGATGTGTGTATTTATAGAGGTTTGGAACTAGCCAGCTGGCGATAGAGACACCATTGGCGAGTCGGTGGTCGAGAGCCTAATGCCCTCGAGAGCCTCGGCCGGACTCGTTGAGGCCTTGCATTCATTTGAAAGCCTAGTGGCACGAGAGCCTTTGGCGAGCTCAGAGCCTCGTGGCCCGAGGGCATTAACTTGTCTTATCTTTATTGTGGTGGCTCGGATCTCTGGCGGATCTAACGTCTAAGGGTTCACGGGACAGCCCCCTAGTATGATAACATCGCATATGACCAAAGGCTTGGAGCGGGGCTGATGTCTTGCGAGTTCGCGGATTGCGGTGGCCGGTGGCTTAATTCACTGTTTTGGGGGCGGATGGACCCGAAAAAAGATCCACGGGCCGAATTACGATTTAGGCATATCACCGGGCTTTCTTAATCTCATCAGCTTCCGTAATTAATTCTATGATATACCCTATGATGCTCCATGATTCAAGAAAAAAATAAAATTCTTAAGTCATACCGTAATACCCCGAATCAATTTTGATCGTATTAAATGTATTTAACCCGAAAAATGAAATTAACGCTAAATGTGGTACTTTGTTAACTAATAAATGGAATGATATGTATTTATCATAATTAATGGTGACCCTTTATTACCTCAATGAATATTAAGAGTTACAACATTAAAACATGTTATTTAAGTCTTTTGTAGGTTACATGTGCTAAATAATTAGGTGAATCGGTGATTTCACATGGAGGAGGACGTTTCATTGGAGAGTAGAAACAAAGGGGAAAACAAAAAAAAAGTAGAAAGAAAATAAAGAAGACAAAGAATTTGAGAGTTTGAAACAAGGAAGGAAAGAATGGAGGAAAATAAATAGAAATAGAAGAAAGAAGAAAGAAAATATAGGAAGAAGAAAAGAGGACGTGGGCATAGGAACACAATCTTCATATCCAATTAGCAAACACGAAAAGAAGATCAATTATGTTTTGTCTTGAAGAAAACGGTAAACATTTTAAGAATCAATTTATATTTCTTAAGTTTGAAATATAGTTGTTTTATAAGAGATTTATTGATATAGGAAATCAAGATGTGACGTTTTGTTTCGTAGAAGGATTCTAGGCTTGGAATTCGAGGAAAAAAGTAGTAGATATCGAGGTTATTTTACAAGTATCATGATTTCATGTTTCTAAGAATTTTTCATTCATTTCAAATCAATTTGGATTAATCAGTTAAATAGATGCGCATGAGTCATAATCATTAGACATCAGATTAACCAGTTGAATATTATAAATCTGTCCAAAATTGAAGTCAATTACCGGCGAGCCGGTGGAAAGGCTGCCGGCAAACCATTGGGGCTTATTCTTGAAAAACATAATAACTTCCGGTGTTTTGAACAACATATTTGTTCATGTTTTACATCATTTAATAAATATTTTACAAATTTAAGCATTTTTTATGTAACTTGGGGATTTGCCAAAACATAGTTTTAATTTGTAAAGCACACACACACACACACACACACACACACACACACATATATATATATATATATATATATATATATATATATATATATATATATATATATATATATATATTCAAAATGTATGAAATGGTTAGAAGATATAATAGTTTATCAACCATACAAGTTTTTAAAGAGTTTTTATAAAGAATAGAACCAACACTACTTTTAAAAGTTTGTTTTAGAAAGATGGATGCAAATCATGTTTTAAGATGTCCAAGTCAGATTTTAGAATCTTATCAGTATTTCTGAAGTATATATGTTTCCAGATAATAATGGACTGTCAGACGAAAAAATAATATCCGAAGTTGTACAGTCGTACAGTTTTCAGAAAGTTTAGTGTCTTTGTAGTAGTTGTATTTTCAGAATAAAAGACACTACAAGCAGATAACTATATATAATAGAATTTAAAACATAGATTAGATAATGTTACGGTTTCCCAGATCGACGCCCAAATCACCTGCCTCGTAAGGAGACCAGATTTAATTCAAAGCGATGCTATGCTTCGATAATCCCGCATCAGCCCGCTTCATGTGTTATAATAAGGAGTACATTTTATATGCCGGAGCCGGTCAGAAAATCCGGTCTGCAACCTCAGACATTTAGAGTCCTTTTTGGGATACAGATCAGATTGGATCCGTATCATTATTATCAGCATTACAGTAAAGTATTAGTCATAGTAAATAATGTCAGTTACAATAATTAACATTAGATACAATAACCATTTTCAGTACTATAACAGTTCAATATTTTATTCAAGTACAATTATTATTTTCAGATAAGTTATAGATCTTATTCCAGTTAGTTATTTTCAATACTGAATAGCATGCACTATTCAATAAATATTTTTAATTTACAATATGCACAACATTATTTTTTAGAGTAACTCATTAGTGAACTATGGAGGTTTCTTTCATTAGCTTTCTAGCTCCTCTCGACGCTAGATATCGCTACTGCACAGGCGTTCTGCTCACTCTCATACTTTACATTTTTTTTCTTGAGTAACAGAATACTCTAGAGGTGGTGATAGTTGTAGCACCCATCCCTATAGTTGAGTACACGACTTATAATGGAGTAGCTATGAATTATGTCTTTATGGATGGTAGGGACTTGGTTCAAATTCCGAGATATAGAGAATTATTTGAGGTATAGTTTATTTCATGATGTATTAATTAGTGATTCGCTATTTTTTTTTATCATGTTATTCGCTATTTTGAGACTTATAAGATTCTTATTTAACAAATGGGTGGACCCTAATACAAGTTGTTTTTCCTTGAAGATTTTTATATTATGATTTTGGTTTTGTTTCCATCGGTAAGGTTTCGTGATTCGAAATTTCGGTTTCGGATCATGGCCGGATGATTTGATCCGGGTAATTAGATAAAAGTCCGGGTCAGATCGTTATACATATCCCGCTTTTGGCTGCATATTTGGAGCTTAAAGGGTCCGGAGAGGCTTAATGTTATTTGTTGGGAGGCACGGAGAAATAGCCTTAAAACCGATGGGTTGATTGCTTCTCGTATTCCGGAGGTGTGTTCCTCTTGTCCTATATGTGATGCTACCGTTGAGACGAATCTTCATGCGATCAGAGATCGTGGATGGATTAATACAGTTTGGAAGGTGTTCATTCCGGCAAGTAGACATGATCGTTTTTTCGACTTCAATAGAATTGATGCTTGGATTGATTTCAATCTTTCGCAGGAGCTTTGCAACGATTCATTGGACATGGAGTGGAAATACATCTTTCGGGAAACCATTGTAAGTGCTTGGTTTTGGAGAAATAAAAATCTTTTTGAAAATAAAGATGATATACCGAAAACTAGTTTTTTGATTTCTAGCATTTTAGCTCATACAAATCTATTGTTTCTCTTGTTGAGAATGTTGTTTAGATTTTGTTTAGTAGACATTTTTGCCCCTGTTGTATCATGGTACACGTAATATGTGATGTATGGTTTTTACTAATATATATATCCAATTTCTACGGGAGAAAAAAAGGAAAATGTGATAAATGAAGTACACGGCCTGCTGCACGAGTTGATTATTATTATTATTATTATTATTATTATTGTTCTTGGCAAGGGGAATGGCTGTATGGTTACGGTAGGGGGACCCCAGGCCATTACATCTCTCTTTATCATCTGATGTAACGGCAATTGCTTTTTCCCACCGTATCACGTAAAAACACTTAGAAATTTTTTTATTGCAACTGCAACAAACTATGGCCTCAAGAAAGTTATCATCAACAACAACTAGATATAAACAGCAGGTTATGGCTTCTTCCACACCCCAATATCCATAGGGACCATATTAGCCTCATCCTCTAGAATTATCCATGATGATGAACTAAAGGCCTTCACTTTTTCTAGATTTTTGGGCACTCTGAAAGGCACCACAGTCGATCTATTCGGATACCACAACTTTGTAGAGATCTTCGACCGACCTCTCCAGAGTCGAATCTTAAACATAAATTCGACTCTGAAGTGGTCAAATTTTATTTCAATGTGGTGCCTCAAAAATGAATTGATCGTGGTTTCATTAAGAGGGCCTAGATTTTTCCCTATCTACTTACTTGCAGCAGGTTATGGTGGTACATACTACATACATACTGATTGTGTCTCGAATTTGAGTCTGACTCGAGTTGATAATACTTTCAACAAACTTTTTATCATAAAGGGTCGTTCAATTTATGAAATAATTTAGCTTGTAGTGCAAAGTTGATATAATGGTTGGAGCATTTAAGTTCACTGTATTTATACACTTTGCTATAAGTATGTGCCATTATTGAGGTCTAAAGATACAATTTTTAGGAGCAATCATTAAATGGGATCTTGTAACAAGTCATTATCAGCAAAACTGGTGATTAACCAATTTGATACGTAAGATTTATTGAGAAATTAGTAGGCATTTAAAAGACTCATGTCTGAAGGAAATGGTCTTGTCTATTCTATTGGAAAAAGATTATTCAAGTACATGTATGTAATACAGTAATACAATTTAATAGCTGTATGTAAAGTATCCATAAAAATTTGATATGTCTTAGCCATTGCACACTTCAAGATGATGATGATGATGATGAATATGGCTGCCACAGTTTCAGGAATTTCTGTCACAAAAAGCATTACTAAATCTGCTGACTGCTGGGGCATATATCAAAAGCTCGACTCTTCGGTTGAGGGCCGCCTTAGAAAGTATCGTAAGCTATTACAAAGAACCTGCAATAGAGTGTGCTAACCGATCAATATTTGGACTTTGGCAATGTTCCCATTTCAAAAATGTTGAACCCTAACATTAAAGTGCCCCATCGCTGCCTCTCACGGGATTAGTAGATATGTTAATCAAGTTATTAGTGGCCAGTAAATGGGTTTGTCTTTTATACCAAAAAAAAACTGAAAAAAGTCCACCTTTTACAGGGTTCGAACCTCCACCCTCCAGTTTAAGGTCCAGGCTGCCTTAAGCACCCAAGCTCCTTACTAACTAGACTATGTCCTGAGGACTTTTCCCCTACATTTCATGCATTTACACATGATCCAATCGACTATAGATACATGGGACATAAGGGAAGACATACTAAGAGACAGGGGGCCCCCATTGTCAAGAGACGCCGTCATGGCTAAATCTTGAAATTAACGAGTTCTAGTTCAAGTGCAACGTACCAGTTGAAGGGGCTTGCGTAGTGCTTTACCCTTATAACTTACATGAAATTTCGCCTTAGCCAAAAGCCCCTGCATACAATATCTTCATTTTATAAGAAACTAGAACAATGTTGCTCTGCATTTATACCCGAGGAGCCTAAAAACACTATCATAACTATGTACTGACTAAAGATTATCACCTCTGTATCAAACTCTCCTGACTCAACTGCGATGCTTATGTCACTAACGATTTTTACAAGATCAACAAGCAATCCGGGGCGATCCGCAGTTTCCACATACAACAAACTGCAAAAGCAACCATTCATTTATATCTTGGATTCAACATTATCAAGCTTTCCACTAGTAATTATGAATAGGTATATGTTTAGAAGTGAAATGCTAGTTACCTACGATCCGGGCCGCCGTCGGTTATATGGATGTGTGTAGATATGTCCACATCAAGCTGAAAAATCAACCAAAGGTGCATTCTTTATCAAAACTAATTAAATGCTTTCCATATAATAAGTACTAAAATTAGCAAGTCTAAACTTGTTACCGGAGGAATGAAAGATAGATGTAAGAAGGGAGGGGGAAATAAACCTTTTCACTTGGTGATGTCACACCAAAAGCCTCCCCCATAGCCAACTGGGAACTGGATTCCTGGATTGCCAATTATTATTTAATATTCAGTTAATAGCATCAGACGTGATGCACGCGTTGACAGATATTCCTTTCATTACCGGATGATATTCAATCAGGTTGTTGATAATAGTCAACCGAATTGTCTCAAGCAATTCAGGGTCCTCGACTTTTCTACCTGTAGAGCTGGGAAAGAAAATGCCAATCGTATTGTTAATATTATTAAATCCATATATTTGTGTTACAGAAACTGAAAAAGCATTAGAATTTACAGATAACAAGGTCAGAAGGTATGATTCTTGGCCAAGAATCATAATCCTAGTAGACTTACGTTCTAGTGATGGCAAACTTGTTGTGTTTCCCAGATGAATCAAGGTACACTTGTGCTTTAACAACATTCAATCCAAGATTTTTAAGAGCATTCATCTGAAATGAACTTGACAATAGTCATACATCCAAAACAAACATAGAACTACCAAGTTCCATCTAATGCGCTTTTAAATCACTCATATACCTACAGTGAACAAAATCAGGGGTACCAAATCTATAGTTGCAGCAACCATGAAAATATATAACATCAAAATGGAAGGAAACATACAGTGTCAAGAAGAGCTCCTAAACGATCCCCAAAAGTGATCTCGACCACAGTAGCATCTGGGTCGGAATCTTGATCTATAATAACTTTGGGCACACGGAACTTGATCAATCTCTTGTGTACTTTCACCCTGCATTTCAATACCATCAGCTAAACTACAACAAGATCTAATGTTCCATTGGTTGCAAAGAAATCATCTACAATTACCTCCACTGCAGCTGCTGGTGATGCTTGCAGAACAAATGTGCTTATGGAAGATAGAACTCTGGCACAAAAGATCAAACGATATAGCATCATTTAACAAGGATTACCAGCATAATAACGATACCCTTTAGCAAGAAGACACCCAAAAATTGAAACTTTATCCCAACTGTGTAATCTTATCAAGAAAGTCAATGGCACATTTTCACTCACAAAATTGTAAGGTAAATAACATTGAACCGGCCTACTTAGTCATAACGGATCGAGTAATCGCTTGGTTGGTCCTTGATTGGACTAAAATGGTCAACCAAGTTACTATTCTTTGTACTAAAATGGCGAGCTTAACGATACTAAAGCCATTATTTCACAACCTTAAATGTAGGCAGGCACTTTTTTTTCCACATTTCCAACTTGGGATACTTACTACACATGGACTGGTGTCTAATAGCAAGACGATGCAAAATCAGCTAAAGTGAACTTCATTGTAAGGGATCAAGATCAACATAATCAGCTTAAAACTTAACCTCAAAGTGCTATTTAACCGCAAGGTAGAGACCATTCAAGATACTAAATCACTGACAAAAATTGATCTGGCTCAAATTAACACATACATATTCACTTGTTAAAAATGAAAATCAGTATCACAGAAGAATTTTATCTAAAACACCATTTATAAAATCAGATACCTTTTCTTGGAATGGCATAGCCCCTGAAATGGACCTAAACCAAGGGAGCATCCAAAAAGAGCAGTTCTTGAAAAGGGTTGCTTTCCACAAGTCTTCAAATCAGGATACAAACCAAGAGTAGCCCCAGAAGAAGCCATTGCCACAGCCATTTCAGCAAATATTAAATTATTATAAAAAAAAAAAGGCCTGCTTTAAAATAATGTAGAAATCTGAAATCAATAGTAGTCAAAGCTCGTCTATTGGCTCTTTTTGCATTGTTAAATGAATTAAAGGATGAAGGGAGAGAGGAGCATGACGAGTGACTGGAGGGGAAGGGAATGGAGATGCCACTAGATATGAGCCATTTGGTTGCAGCGAAAAAGAAGCGTACAGTGTTTTGCTACGTTTTCTAGTATTATCCGCCTTTTTCTTGTGATTTCAGTGTTTATAATACTCTATTATTAACAAGGATAGTGGTTTTAGGGACAAATTTTATAATATAACTGTTGTAGCAAGATTGTATTAAGTGGCATACATTACAATCATTTATTTCTAACATTTTACACACGATAAAGTATGTTATGTGAAAGAGAGTAAAAATGAGAGACTCTAATGTATGTCACTTGGTACAACCTTTTTACAACCGTTGCACCATAAAGTCTCTCGGTTTTAGGGGACAAAATAAAGAAGGAACAATGTCAAAAAGGACCGAGTTAAAAACATGTCAATTAGGACAAATTAGAATGGTAATGGACTAAAACACCCTAAGAGCCATGACGCAGGATCTCCGCTCGAGGGCAAAAAAATTTAATGAAACAAATAAAAATTAAGGAGGGTAATAGATACATTCATACTACATATGTTTAGTAGATTTTTTTCGGACAGAGGGCGCTGCTCCCCTTTAATTTCGATGTAGGTCCCACATCGCTTTTCTAAATAGTCATTTGTAGAAATGACATTACTTCCGGAAAAGTTTGCAAACGGTCTCGTAATCAATAGAGGAAAATTCACTCCAATAATTCAACAATGTCATAAATTCAGTAGAATTGCAATTTCTCTCTAATTTGAGTTGGAGTACAATGAATCTAATGTTACATTTTTTAACACAGAGGGATTTGACAAGAAGTGGAATTCCATCGATCATATTCCCTTTTATAATCCCCTTATCGTACTTTTCTAATTCACTAACTTAATTCATTTATCCACAACATAATACTCTACATATCGAAAAAGTGATAATAGCAGTGGAAATTGGTCCCAGCATTAACACTTGAAAATTCCACTGTAAATTTTAAGAAGAGAGAGGTTTAACAAGAAGTGGCTTTCCATTTGTTTGTTATGAGCTATTCGGTTGCAGCGAAAAAGAAGTGTCCAGTGTTTTGCTACGTTTTCTAGTATTATCCGCCTTTTTCTTGTGATTTCAGTGTTACAGGACAAAATAAAGGAGGAAAATGTGAAAAAGGACACAAGGGTTAAAAACATTTCAATTAGGACAAATTAGAATTATAATATACTAAATTACCCCTAAGTAGTCAGTTGTGGAAATGCCATTACTTTCGGAAAAAATTTCAAACGGTCTCGTAATCAATATTGGAGAAAGAATTCACTCCAATAATTCAATGATGTCATAAATTCAGGTGAAATTTTAGGCCATCTAAGCCAGTAAGTTTTGGATCACCAAGTCAGCACTTTCAAAGAGATACATTGGTGGAAGAGCCCATTTTAGAATGTTGGATTCCTATTGGTTTTGGTGCACCAACTAGGATTTGCACCAGGTCAAGCATAAAATTTGTGTAAATTCAATGGAATTGCAATTCCTCTCCAATTTTACTAGGAGTATACCGAATCTACTGTTATATTTTTTAACATATAGAGATTTGACAAGAAGTGAAATTCCGCTGATTTCAATAAATGAATATCAATATCTATTTTATGATACAAATCAAAGTTTTGAAACAATTGGAGAGTATAGATATAGGGTTACCTCGGATCTAAAGAATCTTGTTTTTTTGAACATGAAAAGATAAAAAAGCCATTGCAATTGCCGGAAATACTAGGCCTACTAAAGGCACAAAAATAGAGGGAAAGCTGAAAGTTGTCATAGAATGGGTCATATTCCCTTTTATAATCCCTTTATCGCACTTTTCTAATTCACTAACTCCATACACTTATCCACAACTTTATACTCTACATACTGAAAAAGTGATAATAGCAGTGGAAAGTGGTCCGTCACTAACACTTGAAATTCCACTACAAATTTTAAGAATAAAGAGGTATAACAAGAAGCGACTTTCCCTTTGTTTGTTTTGTTACGCATTTAATTAAGAAGAAGGAGACCGGAGGAAGAAATGATAGGCAGGACAAGTGATCAATGCGATTCCCGCATATATATCAACAACGGTTACATTATAAGTTAATAAAAGGGTAAATTGGTCCAGTGGAATGTTAATTATGTTCTTTGGTTAATATGCGACCAAAAATTATTATGTGATAAAAAAAGACTATATTTATTGTCAAAATAAATATTATGTTTAATGAAAATTAAATAAAATATGTTCTATATGTTACTAATTCAAAATATTGATGCAATTGAACATTTTTTATGACGGTCGTGTCCACTTCACGATCACGATTTATATACTTTCTACATGTTGTTGACGACCACGGAACTTTCATTTTCCTCATTTATTTTCATTTCCATAATCATCAATGCCTGATAAAAAAAAAACCGAAAAACCAATCCGAACCGTAAACAATCCAAACCGAACCGAAATAAACCAAACCATGAAAAAACCGATTAAACGGTTTGGATTGGAACCAAACCGACTTTAAATGGTCTGGTTCGGATTTCCCTAATTAGAGACCACCCAAATCGAAACCGAACCGAATTACCTACCTTATATAAAGACCCATTATTACTAACTCCTAATTAAACATCCAAAGTGTAAAATTCTATGAGTTCCTTTGAATTTTAGTAAGTCCTAATGATGTTTCCTTTGAATTTTAGTAAGTTCCTTGTAATTTGCTGATGTAGCAGACTAGTAGTAGTAAATTAGATGTTGTACTAATTATGCACATGAGTTGCCATTTTTGTACATTTTTGTTGTATGCATTAGGGCCAACAATGAATTGATGATGTACATTTGTTGTTGTAATATGTAATAACAACTAACTAGTAATTAGCCCTACATTTGCTATATGTTATTAAGTGTCTTTTAAATATGTTGTGTGCACTGATGTTATTAAGTAATTAAGCCTCGATGTACGGCTTTAACTGCTTTTACTTTATATTAGTTACTTGAAAATTGTGAGTTATAATAATGTGTAGATTAGAAACATGAAACCGAAACCAAACCGGATCGAAACCGAAACCAACCTAAACCAAACCATTGGGTTCGACATCGTTTTGGTTTAGTTTGGGTGGTAAAATATGCCAACCAAACCGAATAACTATATGTAAAATCCGAACCGAAACCACCCAAACCGAACCATGATCAGGCTTACTCATCATCATCGTCTTCTCATCTGTATCATCCATGATCTTCAACATTTGAAGAATTGAGTAAATTTGAGAAATAATCATTCTCCATACCATTGAGTGAGATGATTTTTTTTTGGTAGTGTATAATTTTTTTTGATACAAGTATGTAAAAGAGTAATGATTCATATATATATATATATATATATATATATATATATATATATATATAGGAGTATAAAATATAAAAAAAATTAAAAAAAGGACAAACGGCTAGTAAAAACAACCGTCGGCTTTGTTTTGATTTTTATTTATTTAATATATGTTTTCGATTTTTATTTATTTAATATATGTTCACAAATGAGAGAAGAAAGGACAAAAGCCTTTGCTACTTTCCAACCTGTAAAGCAAGTCGACTAACAACCAAAAAATAAAATTCCGGCTAAACATATACAAACCGGTTTATGCAGATAGAGTCATTGGATAAACGTTTGCCTACCACTTTACTCCAATAATATAAACCTTTTTCTTAAAGTTTTAAGGAAAAAAATAAACCTCCATTTTGAGCGCGCTTTATAAACAAAATTGATATAATGTATAAAGGAAAAAATTATTAGATCTTAACAGTAGCACCGCGATTAATCGCGCACATCAAGCTCCAGAAATTGGCGCTTTTAAGTTGCTTTTTTTAAAACATACTTATTGCGTTTTTAACATCCAGTAAATACAAAAGTCAATTTATTGATAAGCTAAAACACGCTTACAAAGTAGTTTTTTCAAGATATTTATAAACAAAACCAAATTATAATACGTATACACAAAACATACTTTTTATTTTTCTTTGTAAGTTTTTTTTTATATAGATATATAATAATAATATAAAATAATGTTAGATATTTTTCATAAAGTATATATTTTATAATCGTTTACATACGAGTTGCCGTACGAATTAATGTTATCGCAACGAAACGGGGTTCGACCTGCATCAGTTAATGAAGGGATATGCATTTTCAGATTTTCAGATACATGCATTTTCGAATCGATATGATTATTTACTTTTTTCAGAAGGTTGACGCTTTCATCCGTGAATAAATGATAACCCTACTACTGCTTTCGTGCGAAAGAGTACCTCCATTCATTTACGTAGACTTGCAAAATTTATAAAAGCACAAGTATGCAGATTTAAAATTCATAAGTTTGAGAGCATCATCATAAAAACTTTGAGTGTCCCTGATTTGATTCAAACAAGTCATTTGTTTGAATCAAACACCTCCATTGTATCTTGAGAGAGATTTTCGTTTGATCCCTTAGTGACAAATCGTGTGGGATGAAATATCTCTTAAAAGACAACGTTATTAACGTGTCTTGGAGTTCTCTTCTCACAAATCCACAAAGATTATATTTTTCCAACAAATAATATATTCTATTTAATTTCTATAGTTTTTCAAACAAAAATTAATTATATAATATAGATATATAATAATATAAAATAATATATTCTTTTTAATTTCTATAGTTTTCAAACAAAAATTAATAAACTTGTTTGTATATCTATTTATTTTTGGCCAAGTAAATTTTTTTATCGACATTTATCGATTGGAGTATCAAAAAGAAAATTAACATAATATATTAGGTTGGATCGAATTAAATCTACATGAATTTTGTTTTTCTTTTAATAAACATTGCATCAGTTGGGCCTCCGACACCGCGTTGGCTTTAAGACTCAGTCTCAAAGGCCTTAGTAGAGGCCGGCCATGGATCTTAACTTATGTTTAGTAACACAACAACTTATTTGCTAACCTTTCTAAAACCTCCTCCTCTCTCTAAAAATAATATACTCCTATTCTCTCCGCCCCTTTGGTTTCTCGTACATCATCGCCATCAAAGGCGCCGGTGCCGGCTTCTTTCCAGTTAATTATTTCCTTTATGTTTTTGCTCTAGTTTCTTGGCTTTGTCTAGATCTGCATATTTGTTTATCCGAGACCGCCCTTTACATGTTCAGATTTGTTTCTACATCTCCTTGGTTTTCCATTTTGGTTGCCGGCGTTATTACCGGAGGCTCTATCTTCTTCCTGGTTGCTTCTTTTTAGATCTTTTGGTCATCTTTTGAAGAGGAGCAGGATTCTCGGCGATGGCTTCGAGCCTATGATTGCTGGTTGGAAATAGTCTTCGCCGGAGTTCTTTTCCGGTTCGCCGTTTTGTATGTCAAGATTTTCTTGAAAAAGAGTGGTTGCATGCATATCTTCTTTCCACTTTTTGATTTATTGGCCAGTCGGTTGCGGTTTAGAGGTGAAATTTCATTTGTTGCTTGGAGGATCTCGATGGCTGGTCGTGGTTCTGGAAAGCTGTCGTCTTTGTTTTTGTGTGTCTGTGAATGTATTTATGTTCTTTTGTTTATTGTGCGTCTTTGAATGTATTTATGTACTTTTCTTTTTCTTTTAATCATAAATCATACTTAAAATCCAGAATATTAAATATAATATTCCGTTTCCGTAAAAAGAAACGTCTGCCCTTTTATGAAAGGCCGGATGATACAGCGATCGAAATTTTCCACTGAAATCATCCCCGAAATGTTGTTGTGTGGTGTATGCTTGTCTGATTTTTTTGTTTTCTTTTTTTCAAAATAAAAGACATGTGGCTAGGAGCTAAAGTGTGTACAAATGTGTGGATGGAGGTCGGTACCTCCATCACTATCCTAAACCATAATGTAGTTATGTAGTAATGCAGGAGCATTTCCTTTTCTTTTTGGCGGATGTATAGGTGGGTTTCAGCCTCCCATATAAATGGGGATATTTATTACTCATAGGCTTTGACTCGAGTTATTCAATATACACAAAAATTTCCCTCTTTTTTCGCGTTTCAGACAAAAGGTATGATGTGAATTATCTTTATTACGGAAAATTACATTATTATGATTTCTCTAAGAGGACCTGAGACGCAAGAAGAGTCTGACATACATAGCTTTCTCGAAGTGGATCACATAGAAAAGACTGTGTATTCCACCTCGTGAATCAGATTGTTTAGATCCCGCCACGTCAGTGTAGCTTCCTACAGTGAAATTCCTACATGATAATCGACACCAAATTACATATTTTACTGTTAATTTACCCCAAATTTGTGCTTATAGTGATTTAGTATGTGTAGAATCATGAGTTAATTTAGCTAAACATGTGTTGGACACAATTTGGGACAAATCCACTTTCTTCGGTACGGACGTGGAAAATAAACTGAGTTTAAAATAAAAAATAAAAAAAGGTTTTTGTCTGTCGATGATGAAAACAAATTTATTGACTAAATTGATTGGTTTAATCACTACTTTGGGTTAAGCCATGGAGCAGAAAATTCTCAATGGTAGGACATAACTAAGGTGATTTGGTGTACCCTTACAAGCCTGGAATGAATATAACGCTCCCAAAAGTATCCCAACACGCCTGGGATTTGGCCAAAAGAAAAGCAAACAGAGACACTAGCAAAACTGTAAAAGGCCAGCAGGGCAAGGTCACCCTCAATTGGAAGCATAGCAATCAAAGCAGAAAAAAAGGCCAACAAGGTAGGGTCACCCAGAAAACGTCGGTAAGGCACGACCATGATCTAACAGAAGCAAACAACTTGCTAAGTTCAGTGCTCATTTTTCAAGTACCTTTTACCTTATGTTTTGAGAAGCTCAATGCTTAAGAAAGATGGTAGGCCCTTATCAAGAAGGTAAAGTATCCCTACATTTTTCAAGAACAAACAAAGCTGCTCTCATTACAAGTCAAACACATTTTGTTGATCTACATTGAAGCACTCATCATTCTTGTCAAAAAAGGAACACTGACCATTTGAAAGTACATGAAGGGCCGGCCGCCACATGCCGGATTGGTTTGAAATTGACCCTCTAATTTTTATACATTTACTTGTTCTTCTGTTCATGTATTATTGTATAACGAGTTATACGAAACTAAATGTACGGGTTTATAAGTTTACGAGACAAAAAGTCGAAAACATTCTCAACCCGTATCCTTGAAATTCCTAAAGCCATCCCTGACAACATGTATTCCATGATCCATCACATTTTCCAAATGCAAACCACATCAATTCTACCGTTTTTCACCACCGTCGAATCTACTCAAAAGATATAACACAAAAGACCAGCAAAAATGAAAGAAAAACAGAAGGGCTGAGACGTTTATTCGAAAGGAAAGACAGCAAAAAATAACTCACAACTCACAAGCCCATGATGACAGTAAATTGGATCCAGTGTTTACATTTGCTTTAGTCCTTCAAAACATCAACCGAAGAAGGTTCGGTATTGCGGTCAGAAGCAAGGATCTCGGAAATGAACTTTATCAAAGAACAAAGCCCACCTAAAAAGTTATGATCAATGACCCCTCCACCTTCAACCACATGTGCGAAATCAATCATCTTAATCTCTGCTTTAGGATCTTTTCCTTCAATTGCAAGCTCTTTTTCGTATGACATTAGTACCGAACATGAATAAAAATGGTACAACGTTTGATCTTCAAACCATGCCTTTAACTGCAAAAGTTGCGACAATATACCGTTGGACCCTCCAAACACACTTGACACGAAAACGCAATCCGGGTTCGTTTCCAATTCTTTAAATGTATTATTAGACGAAACGAAGTTTCTCAAGACTAGCTTAATTTTCTCTGCAGAAAGACTCATAATGTATTTCCTATCCGGTTTCCATGACCCCACTTCTTTGTTAACATGGAACTGCAAACCGGACAATCTAAACCCTACCGAGAGGCTTGAATATTGTCTGTCCTTCTTCAAACACTTAGATACGTAGTTCTCCGGTGCATGTGGAGGCCATGTCCTTGAACCAATCTTTATATCTATTATGGATGGATTGACTCGATTTATAGTAAGATCTTCTAAAACTAAGTGAGGTTGTAAGCCCGACCCATCAGATGCATTCACAAGTTGAGTACCGTAGAATGTTGGGAAGAACTTATGTATGTGATCAGGGATATTGCTACTATTAGAAGAGAATGAGGTATAAAAGGAAACCTCATTCGACCCACGTTCATCTCCTTGAAGAGGTTTGTAGAAACGCCCCGAATCATCAACAAGCGGCCCGAGCTTACCATCACCAGCTCGGTGCCCGGCAACTTGATTATGAGGGATCTTTAGCATGTCTGCAGATCATATAACAAGCTTTTAACAAAGGGCTTTGCCATTACAAACCGGTGTTTCAAAGTATATACAACAAGAAGACGAGCCTCTCGATCAAATTTCAATCAAGTCAAACACTTACTACCCTCATAACAGTATCAGCCAACAACACAAGCCAAATCCTCTGGTTCATCACTACAGCCAGAGACTAATTCTTTCATCATTATTACTTTGTCACGTTCTACTTAACCGTATGTGACATCTTAAGTTGAATGCCAATCGCGATCAGACAGAATCGACAATTATCTTGACGCACGTCATATTTTCATTTCTAAAATACTATAAAATTATACGTCTATTCACTTCATTTAGAATACTCTGTGTAAGGTATCATTCTCATTGTTCATCCCACAAAATCGAACATATTTTCGGATTATCTAAAACATTTAAATAATCATACCCGCATCCTCATCCCCATCATATCACACTAAATATGCATTTTGTACTAGAACATTATCACCATCCATATCCCTGCAATTTTTCTGATAATTTAAATTAGTTTAGGTATTGCTAGGGTGAACCCAAAAATAGGAAATCACATTAGCAGAATGCTCCAACAATCGTATGGTTAAATGGAGCTAAACTTTTTCGTACAATTAAATTTGATAATGTACATTGCTAAAATTGATCTAACATTCACAGGCACATAAATTCAAAAAAAAAAAAAAAAAAAAAAAAAAAAAAAAAAAAAAAAAAGTATTCACAGGCACAACAAACAAGAGAAACGGAAAATAAATAAATCATGGCAATAATTTGAAAATTCAGGCCAAGAGTCGTTCTCATCGTTAGGAATGATT
This sequence comes from Gentiana macrophylla, assembly GCA_026214975.1. Taxonomy (NCBI): domain Eukaryota; kingdom Viridiplantae; phylum Streptophyta; class Magnoliopsida; order Gentianales; family Gentianaceae; genus Gentiana; species Gentiana macrophylla. The sequence continues at coordinate 44,190,005 of CM047808.1, read as the reverse complement.
CTAAAGACTCTCTGCCAAAATAGCTTTCTTTATCAGTCTGTTTATATTCTCCTTAATCTTTTTGTTTGTCAGAATGTGGATAAGATCCATGGATGCTAAAAAGGATAACTGTTACAGCGGCAGATTTTATTTAATTTTAAATTTTTTTTTTTTTTTGTTCCGTTTCTCAGAATAATTGTCTAATGGGAAAAAACAAAGTCTAAGAACAGGGAAATGGAGAGAATGGAAATGCACCTGGGTTTTGTAATAGAGCAGGAGCTTTGGCGAAACTGTTCCTGCTGAGGCCGACTTTTGTAATTTGCATCCTACCGAAAAGTGAAACTGATTCTTTTCTATAAAGTAAAAAAATAAATTAAAGTCAAACATGTAAGTGGAGGCGACGAATACAGATACAGCAATGTCATGTGACTCATTTCTTCCGGAAACCCGGAGAAACATGCTTTATTTATTTATTTCTTAAACGTCCGATATCAAGAATTCGATTGGAGTGCGTATGGCAGAGGCCAAAAGCCGCCTTTTAACATAGCGTCGTAGAAGAGAATCGATCTGGTGGACATCGACATCAATGAGTCATTTATCACTGGGCGATCTATTTGATTTTTTTTTTTTTTTTTTAATCTGAAATAAAAGGAGAAGATTTTCTTTATATAATAGTAAAGTAAATCTACAAATAAGACATTTATGACACCGTGTGTATGTCAAAGGAAAAAAAAAACCGAGGAAAAAAAGACTACAAATTTTTTTAAACTTAAGTAAATAATGCATGATCTTAGTACTTGATACATTCGCTCTAATGGTTTCATAAGGGTTTAACCTGAATCTAGTGGGGAGATCCGGTTTCGAACCCGCTAAGGCGTGTGTTATCCTTTCGTATCTGCAAAAACCAAAAAGTATGATCTCATAATAGATTTGGAGAAAATGATGATTGTATTACTGTGTAGAGATTACAATATATACACTATATGTACAATGTGAACGGATCCTATGTAATGAATAACGAATCAGTCAGAATTAATACAATATATTGAGTAATAAGTGAGTATATTCTATTAATAAATGGATATATTCTATTACGCCCCCTCAAGTTGTGGCCGGGTACGTGGTACGCCAAGAAGTGAAGTCAAGTCGAGGTAAGGACTTTGTCAAGATGTCGGCAATTTGATCATCAACAGAGAGACAGAAACACGAACAAACACCTTGGTTAACGTGGTCTGAATAAAGTGATAATCGATGGCAACATGTTTCATTCGGGAGTGGAAAACTGGATTTAGACAGAGCTGGGTAGCACCAAGATTGTCGTAGTATATCGTAGGCACTTGGGAAGGTGGATAGCCGAGATCGGTGAGAAGAAAAGCCAGCCACTTAAGTTCAGCAACAGTATCGGCAACAGATCTATACTCGGCTTCGGTGGAGGAGCGGGCAACAATGTGTTGCTTTTTGGAGCTCCAAGAGACAGCATTCCGACCAAGATAAACAACATAAGCACCGGTGGAGGTATAATCAGGGCGATTACCACCCCAGTCGGCATCGAAGAATGCGTGCAAGGTGAGGGGTGTGGCACGTGAGGTGTGTAAGCCGTCATTGACAGTGCCAATAAGAAACCGAAGGAGGCGTTTGACAAAAGACCAATGGACATCTGTCGGGGCATGCATGAACGAAGCTAATTTATTGACTGCGAAGGCAATGTCGGGCCGTAAACAACATATATTGAAGGCTTCCAACAGTACTCCGAAATAGAGTCAGGTCTGGCAAGGGTTCACCCAACGTATAAGTGAGGGACGAGAGATCCGTGGGCAAAGGTGTGTTGGTGGAATTGGCGTGCAGCATCTTAGTTTTCGTGAGAAGCACGAGTATGTACTTGCGTTGAGAGAGAAGTAACCCGTCTTCCGTAGGAACAACTTCAACACCTAGAAAATATGACAACGGACCGAGGTCCTTGAGTGAAAATCGAGCACCAAGGGTGTTAATAAAGGATTGGACCAAAGATAGGTCCGAGCCAGTGACAACAAGATCATCGACGTAAACTAATATATAGATGACATGGGACCCGGTGCGGAGCACAAAAAGAGATGCATCAGCTAGGGCATTAGTAAAACCTGTAGAGATAAAAAAAAACGTGCGAAGCTCAGAATACCAAGCCCGAGGGGCTTGCTTGAGGCCATAAAGGGCCTTATGTAACCTGCAAACATAATCTGGGTGAGCTGAGTCAGAGAGACCCGGAGGTTGTTGCATGTAGACAACCTTAGATAGAGAACCCTGCAAAAAACCATTATTAACATCCAATGTGGGAGGCGGCCAAAGTGTGTAGCAAGAGTGAGAACAACGCGTATCGTGGTGGGTTTGACAACAGGGCTGAAAGTTTCATAATAATCTACGTCAGGGCACTGGTGAAAACCCTTGGCCACAAGACGGGCTTTATAGCGGTCCACAGTTCTATCTGCAATATATTTAGTACGAAAAACCCATATGCAACCAACAACATTAAAAGAGGGATCAGCAGGCACAAGGTCCCAAGTATGGTTCTTGACAAGGGCGTCGTATTCAAGTTGCATGGCATTGGTCCAGGAAGGGGAGGCAAGGGCTTGGGAAAGAGACATAGGTTCAGGTTCATGAGAGGGGAGATGAGCAATGAGAGAGAGTTTGTGAGAAGGTTTGGTGATGTTATTTTTGGCGCGAGTGGACATAGGGTGGGAGTTGATGGTAGGGACCGAGGGAGGAGTGGGGTCGGCAGGGAGGGGTTCGGGTGGAGGTGGTGGAAGGGGAACCCAGGAGGAGATAGTAGTGTCAGAGGGGAGGGAGGAGGGTGAGGGAGGAGAAGTGCGGTTATCTGGATATCATGCTCTCTCAAAGTAACTAATTTACTTCCACTTTGCAAAGATTCACGAGAGTAAGACATTCCTTATAAGAAGGCCTTTTCGGATATTCACCCATACTCTTGTGCACGCGATTCCCTGCACGACCTAACATGTATACTCCGTGATGCTTCAAGATCACACCCAATCACTATCGCATGATCGGCCCATGGTTGTGGAAACCTCAATAGTGTCAAAGCATGACAATCCACACCGTGATGCCATGTAGACTCCAGTCCTAAGGATAATTACACAACCGTCACATAATGTGACACTTAACAGTGTAAGTGGGTCAGTCTAAGGTACGCATTCTCTAATACACATCCATGTATAGTCCAAGTGTCTCTACACTTCGATAGATGAGATCTATCCCTGCCCTTAAAGACAGAAGACATCTAATCACGTGCTCATGCATGCACTATCAATACCCTGTTTAATAGTACATCAGCCTAGAGACATTTAAGTATCAAACTTATCAAAGTGATTAGAGATCTCATCAACCATAATTGCCTGTCATGGTTTCTCTACCACAGTTTAATACTAAGGACGTTATCATATAACAATTCATAATCGGTTCTTTAAGAGAACAAATATATGATAACAGAAAAGCCATTTATTATATATGTATAATCATGAAGAAATAGTAGAAATGATCCGACCCGGTCGGATCCGGTCCAACCCGATTGGATTTCGGACACTAATTCAACAATATTGATGGTGACTCTACTGTTGGTGCATCTTCTTGATCATCTGATGTGTCATCAATTGTGGCAACTGGTACCTCTGTATCTATATAGACTGGTCTAAAGCTTGTTTTTGTGTCACTTCATCTTCTTGAGTATGCAGATCTTTTCCACTTGTGTTTGGTTAATCAAACACTACATGTATTGATTCCTCAATCACCGAGGTTCTTTTAGTTAGTACTCTGTATGCTTTGCTAGTGTCTGAGTATCCCATGAAGATTTCTTCATCAGCCTTTTAATCAAAAGTGTGAAGTTGTCTTTTGTTGAGCACAAAGCGTTTGGATCCAAACATGTGTAGGTGAGATATGTTTGGTCTTTTTCCATTCTATAACTCATATGGAGTTTTGTTGATAATGGATCTGTTTTGTGTGTAGCAAGCTGCATTTGCTGCTTCAGCTCAAAATCTTTTTGGTAGGCTTGCTTCTCGATATCATTGTTCTAATGACCTCTTTTATAGTTCTGCTCTTCTTTCTACTACTTTATTTTGTTGTGGAGTCCCTAATGCAAATGATGATGTAGTACTCCATTTTCTTCATAATAGGTTCGGTTTCTTAATTCGTAAATTATGTGCCTCATCTCGATCTAATCTTGGTGATCTTCAATTCTTTCTCATTTTGAAGTCTTCTCAAAAGATCTGGTAGTTTTGTTGAGTGTCTCTTTCTTCTTGTTCATGAATATGGTCCAAGTGTATTTGGAGAAGTCATCAACCATCACCAAAGTGTACTTTTTCAACTTACAATTACTGGTGTGAGTGGTCCAAATAAATCCATATGCAGTAGTTGAAGATTTCTTGTTGTTGACTGGTGTGGTTTTGATTTGAATGAACTCCTGATCTGTTTTCTTTTTTGGAAAGCATCACATAGACTCTTCTTTTTGATTGTGATCTCTGGTAGGCCCTTCATAAGCTTTCTTTTGACAACTTGTTGATTGTCTTGAAGTTCGTGTGATTTAGTCTCCTATGCCAAATCCAACTAGGTGATTGCTTGTTCTTCACTAATAGAGCGGTTTCGATTTTCTTCGTCTTCCAATCCACCACATACAAGTTGTCCTCTCTTTTTCCTGAAAGTACAGCTGTGTTGGTTTGTTTGTGAATAACTTTGCAAACTTCCTTGCTCAAGTGCACATTGTAGCCTTTGTTACATAATTGGCTAATGCTCAATGATTGAAATTCAATCCCTGGAGTTGTGATGAGCGGCGGAAAAAAAAATTTAGGTTATTGGATCGGATACTCGATACCACCACGAATATAATAAGCAAGTGGGTGTTTTATTCACACTTGATACTGAATGATTTACAACTGTATTTATAGGGTATTCTAACTAGGGTTGGGGTATAACTGTACATACTATAATTACACACATATAATTACAATAATACTCTAATACAGTCCAAGTGTCTCTACACTGCGATAGACAAGATCTATCCATATCTTCTATAAGATAGACGACATCTAATACGTGCTAGTCTAATCGTACTATAAATGTCATGTTATCAATGTCCTGTTTGACATCACATATGACAAGAGACATTTAAATACCAAACTTATTAAAATGATTAGAGATCTCATCAATCATAATCATTATCATTGTTTCTCTATCATAGTTTAATACTAAGGATATTACTATATATTCAATAACATAGTTGGTTCATACGGATAAACGAAATATATAATAACAAAAGTGCGTTTATTACTCATAATAAAGTTATTACATGAACTAAATAGACTGTAAATGACCCGACCCGGTCGGATCCGGTTCAACCCGATTGGGTTTAGGACATCATTTCAACTTTATGAACCCTAATTTATTCTTCATAAAAAGCGACATCTTGGCAGATCTACTGCCTGAGTGATAATTTCTCCCATTTTCATCTAAAATCGGTTGAACTAGAATGAGAGAAAGACTCTCGTTTGGATGCACATAAAAAGGACTCGAAACTGGACTTATTTCGGAGTTTGGCCAACAACTCAGAAAACCTTCAAAAAAACACTTCAATAGACCGACGATTGCGAACGTGGCACAAAAACTAACAATTGAGTACACATCGAAGCTTTCGCTCCGATACCATGAAAAATTTCAACAAGAAAGAAGAGAGAAAAGTATATGATATGTTTAATCTGAAACCCAAACTAAATTGGGGAACAACTTTTTTTTGGTTGAAACCGGATATTTTATTATATCTGCACAAAACTATACAAGAGTAAAAGTTTTACAAGCTGTACATCAATACTAACCAAAGCAAAATGCGAAAATTAAGTAGAAATTTGTCTAAAGCTGCTCTCTTGTCATTGTACTACTTGTAAATAAAGACATTCTTAGGGCGTCGTCTCTACTCCGTGTGGTGGTATTTCTGGTTGCGCCAATACCAAAGACCTAACACAATCTCACGAAAGAGGAATTTCCAGTAAACAATAATGACATGCTTTGGGGAGAGAAAAACCGTTCTGTCTTATTACATTTTTCTTACTCAATAAAATGGAACCAAAAAGCTATTTATACTTTACAGAAAAAGAAAATAAAAAAGGAACTATTTTCTATTTTAATATTTACAAAATATCTACTTGCAACAATCTGGAAACCAAGACAATCTCTTCCGCAGCAACAATTTTTAAGCAAAGAGATAGACTCTAATTGGAACATACCCAGTGGCACCTAGAGAAATATTTTTCGAAATTAGTAATTTTTTCTAAGTAGAATAATTTTTTACTGTGATCCAAAATATTTTTCAATAGGTATAATGTGAAGATATTTTTTTGTTCGCGGCCCATTAACCCATGTGGAACACATGGATCCGCCTCTGTACCTACGCCAAATTAGGGAAAAAAAAAAGTGTCATCACTAGGAGCTCTCTAAAGAATGCACACTCAGGCCGTCTTGATGGTGAAAATAACATTCTGTGATAGGATCCACACAAGCTTATCTCTTACTTTTCCTCAAATAGTAACACCAAGAATGTCCGGGAAGTCGTCGTCCGATAGAACACATTGGAAAGCATCGTTATTCCATCGGCCTTGCACCAGAATTTTTTTTAACCAATGATCCCTTTAAACTCTTATATCCTCTGTTCCTGTAAAAATCCTCCTGCACTTCAGAAATCTTGGGTAAATAAAATGTTCCCTTCCCCAATGCATCACCTTATGTTAACCATAGCCTCCTGCCTTACCATCAGCAATCTTCGAACAATCGAGGAGGAAAAGGTAGCTGATAGCTGTAGACTAGATAGGTGCCAAATGTCCTCTTTCATTTATACTTTGAACCGCCGGAACCAATCATCCCAAATGTCCTCTTTCATTTATAACTTGAACCACAGCTTAAGAGAAAAAGTCTTAACCGAGTCAGAAAGGGGTCAGAACCCAAGATCACCTTTATGTAAAGGATAACATACTCTTTACCACGCTTTTCAATGAATTCGTCTCTGGCCTCCAACATCCCAAAGAAAATGATTAAGCATCCTGTGGATTCAGTCAATAAAAGGCATTGGCAAAGCTATCACCTGCAAAATAAATATGGGAATATCCTGTAACACCTCGCGTTAGGACACCGTCAGTCGCTTATCCTGAATCGAAACGTTCAAGACGCATAACATTAAATAAATAATATTACACGTAGTTCTACTACGTCGTATCAAATAAAAGAAACGGAAGAAAGACTGGGTAAAATTTTCCAAACATTAAAGAATAGAAACCACTAAAGATAGAATAGATGTAATACTTATTACGTTCAAAGAAACCAACGAAATCCAATGATACTAAGATAACTATTACATCCAACTAATCCAAGTCTATGAAATAGCATAAATGAAAGAACCAAAATAAATAAGAGTCTTCAACTCCGGCGTGCCTTCAAACGTCGTCATCAAAGTCCTCCTCAAAACCTTCACCAACTCGTTCGTCTTCTCTCCCCAAACACATAAATAAACATGCATTTGAGGTAAGTACAATGTACATAGTAAGAAGTAGAAGATACAATTTAATTAAAGTTATTATTAAAAGCTTATCTTGGCGAGAACGACTCAATCTAGGGTTCACTTCATGCCCATCGACACGTCGTGACTATACGCTTCTACTTAGCTTATCTTTGTTACATCACTACCCAGGACACCGTGCACACGGCGTTCATCACCTGAAGATACTTGCTAACTAACGGTGATTAGCACCGATTAGCTCGAGGTCTCCCGGTATGCGTATACGTCCGATGGATTTCCTCCACTACCCTTCACCGTTTAAGGCCATCAGTGTTGTCCACCTTTTATGGGACGTATCACATCGCCGATATGAAATAGTGTCTAACCGAGAATAGATGATGTTTTATCTTTTACTACACATATGTATGTATTGATGTGAATTAACTAGCCATCCCTAGTGTTTTCAAGTAAGCTCCTCACATCTCTACTCTCGCACTTAGACCACTCAGACGCGGACAAGTCCTAGCAAATACACCGACATTGATGAACCCTAGTTCACCAAAGCACAAGCCCTTCATGCCCTTCCGACGGATCCGAACTTCAACTCCTTTAAGAAGTACATTCGGTGTTTTAAAACGAACGCATCGAAGTACAATCGAAGCTTGTTTATGTTTAATTAATCTTAATACATCGTGATTAAGAGTTTAAAACAATAAAGGACATGATGATCAAGCTTGAAACAATTAAAGTAATAGAAATAAGGTAATAAATCCAAACGCTCGTTTAAACCTTATGGACGCCCGTCCACTAATACCGGACGCTTCGCCCACTTAAAATCGCTACAACTCGTATGTAAATCACCTCAAACGCCCGTCCGCTTAAAGCAACGCCCGTTTGAAACCGGACGCCCGTCCACTAATCCCGGACGCCCGTCCTCCTAAGAACGCTACAATCTCGAATCAAAAATCATCGTCAGACGCCCGTCGGCTAGTCCGACGCCCGTCCGAACTACACAAAATCACAGACGCCCGTCGACTAGTTGAGACGCCGTGCGCCTGGGTTTACCAAAACCCTAAAATCTTCAAATACGATTTTCAATCCGTTTTAACCTAAATAACAAAGACAATTTCAACACATAAAATCACGAGGAAACATATCTATCCATACCGTGGCATCTAGGACCATTAACCAACCAAAAGCCATAACCTTCTTACATCTAAACACTTAAAACCTTAATCTAAACCTTAATTAGATTGTAGGAAGAGCTTCTTACTTGTCTTGCGACCGTAAACCAGTCCGATCGGCCTTGAAATCTGCGACCTTTCCAAAGCAAAGTCGCTATCCAACGATGCTCTTCTCACGACGATTCCGGCGTCAAACTCGATCTCAAAACGATTGAGATTTGCTTTAGATTTTGGTGAAACTGTTTCCAACCCTTTTTTTCTCCAAGTCGACGGCAAGAAGAAAAGGCGGCTGCTCTCTCTTTTTGACTAATGATTTAGGTTAGGGATTAATGTGTATAATAGATCCCTTATATAGTTAATCCCAATTAAATCATTTTTCCAAAAAAACAGAAAATCTCTTTTATTATATACATAATTATCTTGAAAATTACATATATAAATATCCAATTATTTAAACTCTAAATAAAAAAGAATCGAACCAATATTTCGCAAGAAATGAAATGTGCGTCTGCTTCCTAGAAAATCGGAATATTACTGATCCGCAGAAAAACTTCAACATAATAATTTCCCACCTATTGATCGGATTCGAGTATCCCCAATGAAAGAGAAGAGCTCTAAATTTTGCAATCACCCCGTCAAACAAGATGACACCCACTCTCCCCATAAAAACCAATGCACCAAGATACCGAAATGGGCACGACTCTTTTAATGAACACAAAAATAGAATCAATCCACCACCTTGGAGAGGAGCCGGTCAACAGTGAAGCTATAAAAGTAGTCATTGTCATATTAACTTTCTGCCCTGATATAGTCTCATAGTCAGAAAGGAAATCACGAAACGCTCGAAGACCTTTTTTATTGCATCTTGTAAAGACTAGCACATCATCCGCAAAATCCAAATAAGGAACCCACATCCCAGAGGATTGATATTTCGGTACATTATTATCTTCCATTACTTTAGTCGAGCACCTCCCAAAATACTCAATGAAGAGAATAAGGAGAGCTCGCGATAACGGGTCACCCTTCTTAACTCCTCGTGACAATCTAAAGGAGGTGGAAATTTCACCATTTGCCCATGAAGAAAATCAGAATACGCAAACGAAAGTGTTTTATTGAATTGAAGAAATGCATACAATGGATCACTCTTTGTTGGGATAGATTGCCCACACTCTTGAATGCGTAAAGAAATATGGGCAATCTATCCCAGCACTTGCACTTTTTTTAAATAATGTTCCAAGGGTTTCAATCTCAATCTCACGACCTCCCTCCCGATACCATGTAAAGATCAAATAACATCTTGTTGTCTTAAAAGCCAATTGGTGTCAATAAAGACGCAACTTAATTTCTTAATTCATTCAAGAGTGTGGGAATCACTCCCAACACTCTTATATAGTGGAGAAATCATATGGGATAAATCTAAATACTTATCCAAATACTTCGTTAAAAAAAAATACTTATCCAAATATAATTTGAATAATTTAAATAAACCAAATAAATAATCTTATATTCAAAAATCTAATTTTTCTTGACTGTATATTATCTCTATCTCCTTTTTCGATCTTCATTCATAGCTTCTGACTTTATCTTCTATTACCCTCCCTCAAACGTTGCCGGGTCCAAGGCAATGTTTGCCTATCAACAAATTAGATGATGCATCTTTTTGACTCCCACGGCTCTCGGCTTTCGGCTTTTTTTTCTATTGGGGTTAGGAAATCTACGCGGGAACGCAGCGTTATTTAAAATTTATTTTCTATCGACCCACGATAGACTTCGTTTAAGCAATAAACAAATAATCTAGTAGAGTAGTTCTGCACGGAGCCGCCCAAATGTTCGGCCTCTACCGCTAGTCCACACGAACAACCCGCCGGAATCCACCATTGGATTGCTACTAGAAAAATCCGGTTGCTAGACCGGTATTTTCTCTCTCTCAAAACCCTCTCTAAGATGCTCTCTACTTTTCTCAAGAACTATTAGCTCTTAGAATTGTGATGTACAAAAGAGCTAGCCAAGCCCTCATATTTATAAGGTATGATGCGCCCCTCATAGTTCTCATCTGATTGGGATTATCTTCCTAGTAGATTTGGGAGAAAGAAAACATTTTACTAGTCAAATAAGTAAAATACCTTTTATTGAATTATCTCATTTAATTTAATATCCTATATTAAATATTTCAAATATATTGTCAATATCTTATATTGACTATATTTATCTTATTACCATAAATCTATTTTTCCAAAATCAATTAATATCTAATATTAATAATATAGTGCGCCCCTCATAGTTTCCAACTGACGATTGGGATTGAAACTATAGTAGATTGGAGAAAACCTTTACTTAGTAAAATAAGGAAAATAATTTTTATTGAATTATCTCATTGAATTTAATATCATTTATTAAATATTTCAAATATATTGTCAATATCTTATATTGACTATATTTATCTTATTATCATAAATCTATTTTTCCAAAATCAATTAATATCTAATATTAATATTATGGTAATCTTATTAATTAAATTGCACAGCTCAAACGTATCCAATAAACTCTAGAATTGGCGTCTCTTCTCCCCAAAATTGGGAATTGAGATTTTCTTTAATTAATATAATACTATGATTAATTAATTTGCAAAATACATGTGCATCATATACTCACATAAATTCGACATACACATATCTAATATATGTATATTTAATTAATCAACATAATTAATATCTTGTATTATATTTATTCATAATAAATAAATACCACCATATTAATTTACCACTATAACCTTTATAGTACGAGATAAATTCTTTCCTTATTTGGTTATCGCTATAACCGTATTTTAATCCGGCTAGATGTTCTTATGTGTGTGACCCGATAGGCTTCCGAATATGTTGGCCGTAAACACAATGTGCAAATTACGAAAATGTCATTTATGCCTAACGATCATGGGATAGCGTCTAGCAACACACCGTGACCCCCAATCATCATAGAGTCAAATGCAATGACTACCACCTTTCATGTGAAACAGTTACCGTGTAACTTACAATCCCATCGCTGTAATAATATACATACGGTCGTTAGTCGAGGGTCAAAACATCAACGACTGTATCTTATAATCTGGATATCATGCTTTCTCGAAGTAACTCATGTACTTCCACTTTGCAAAGATTCATGAGAGTAAGACATTCCTTATAAGAAGGCCCTTTCGGATATTCACCCCTACTGATAGGGTATGCGATTCCCAGACGACCAAACATGTATACTCCACAAGCTTCAGTATCACACTCAATCACTATCGTATGATCGCCGCATGGCTAGGGGAAACCTCAATAGTGTCAAAGCATGACAATCCACACCATGATGCCATGTAGACTCCGGTCCTAAGGATAATTACACAACCGCCACATAGTGTGACACTTAATAGTGTAAGTGGGTCAGTCTAACGTACGCATTCTCTAATACATGTCCACGTACAGTCCAAGTGTCTCTACACTTCGATAGATGAGATATATTCTTGCCCTTAATGACAGAAGACATCCAATACGTGATAACCTATTTATACTATCAATGCCTTGTTTAATAGTACATCAGCCTAGAGACATTTAAGTATCAAACTTATTAAAGTGATTAGAGATCTCATCAACCATAATCGCCTATTATGGTTTCTCTACCACGGTTTAGCACTAAGGACATTATCATATAACAATTCATAATTGGTTCTTTAAAAGAACATATATATGACAACAGAAAAGCCATTTTATATATGTAAAAACATAAGGAAATAGTAGAAATGATCCGACCCGGTCGGATCCGGTCCAACCCGATTGGGTTTAGGACACTATTTCAACAATCTCCCACTTGGCCTAAAACCAATCACTCGTACACACAAGACCAAGTTGAAACACAAGAATCTCATGCAATACTCGCAAGCAGCCCTAGCCATGAATGGATCGCTATCCGTGGAGACTCAGACTATCTTCATACCATGCTCCAAATGATCAAGTCAAAGGAACCACCTCAACACACACATGAATCTCCGATGAGACCATGGTCCTTGCTTCAAGCAATGAATCCACTTACTATATCAGCTATATAGAAAATTTGGAAGAACAGCATAAGGTTCAGGAATGAACCTTCTAGATCCATGTACTACTCATGTTGCGCCTCTAAGGCACTATTGTGTTTTGGCCTAGTTGTAGAATTTACAGTGACCATAGCCAAGAACATTTCCAGCTCACTGTATCACTTAATCAAAGTGACTGCAAACCCAGACTATAGCTCTCACTCGCCTTCATAAGACTTAGGATATACGTCTGTATAACTATATTTATCTGATTCCAAGTTTTGATAAACTAGGAAACCATCCTAAACTTGTTAAAGGATACTCTCGACATTCACCAGATTTACTTTCATACTTGCTCATGGCTGTTCATAGACTATGAACAGCTGGCATTACTTTTATGATGGTCCAGTTACCGTAGCAAAGGAAACCTTTCATAAGCATCATCTTTCACCTTATCTTTAGGACTAACGTCCTAATATAGATAGATCTTGAGAATACCGTCTAGCAGTATCTCCTGTCGCGATCTATGCTAAACTCTTTTAGCATCACATCTATAGGTAATCTATAATCTAACAGCAGTTAAACCTATCACTATAGATTCTTATTTCCCAAAAATAAGAACTACTAATCCAAGTGCTTTCGTAAAGACCTTGAACTACCAAACATTAATAGACTGTGACTTGGGGAGATAATTCCTGAGAGAGATATCCAATACCTTACTCAAAAATTGTAACCCACTCCCACTACCCCTTTTGCATATTGGGCATATCCATTCTTTTGACTAAATCAAACTCCTTTGATTATCAACAAAGAGATTGTCTAGAGAAACTTGTTTGAGTCCATAAATGGATCTCATGGGTTCACATATCATGTTATCCTCTATGAACATTGAGTTGTTTGCCCAATGTCTCGGATTTTATCTATGCAAAACAACAAGTAATAAATTTATAAATCCGGTATTTCCCCAAGTATAGGGATCGTAGTATAGCGATTAATACCGGAGTCGATCTCAGGGAATCGGGGTATCTAGTTCAATTAATTCTTCTAAAATTGTCACTACTATTTATTACTAACCCTAAAACTAAACGGAAAATAAAGCCGACAGAGGATTGTCACCCAAAGCCAGGAAAGATAATTTCGAACACGTATTAACTAATTCTATTCTAAAAACTAAAACGAAAATAAAATTCTAACTAAGCAACGAAGAACAAGGCACAAAGGTTTTCAATTAATTTAACGAAGAACAAGCTATGATCCATCTTTCTCACAACTCTCAATTTCTACCCTAGATCGTTTAGTGAAGATTTAATAAAGGTTGTGGTTCACCTACCAAAGGTATGAACTTCTACTCTCGTAGATAATCCGCCTATCAATCTCTCGTCTCTCGATCATAAGATTGATGCTATCAAAACAAGGTGTAAGATCTCTCAATCTAGCAACCTAGAAATTCAACCTATCAACTCTCATTATTTTTAGGTTAAAAGTCCAAACTTTATTATGGTGATCTAAGGTTTAACATGACTTTCATCAAAATAAACATCAATAAGCAACAATCTATCGATATAATTGCATAATCTATATAAAAGCATAATAAAGATACAAGCTTTAATAAAACTCACAAAACAAATCCAAAGTTAAAACGAAACGCCGCAGAGAGGCTTCACATGCTTGTTCTAGGCTTAGCCTTAGCTCATCGTTGGAATAGAAATAACATAATTGAAAAGAAAATAAAAAGATGTTTATTGCGGTGGGAAAACGCGAAGAAAAGTCGCCTAAAGGGCTTGTGGCCGCCAGTGGTCGCTCGATATTAGGGTTTGAATAATGTGAATTGGTTCCCTTAATGTGTGAAAATAGATGGGTATTTATAGCCTCCAAAGTCGGTTTCTCTAAGTCGGTCGGATGGACGGACGCTCACTATAATGGACGCCGCTCGTAATTGTCGATCTCTCCTCGACGCTCGTTGATTCTCGTTCATGCTCTCTGTATCAAAATCGTTCTTCCGGACGCCCGTCTGGTTTATCAAACGCCCGTCCACTATGGACGGAACCTGGACGCTCGTCTAGTATGGCTCGTATGTGATTTTTGCATCTCTATCTCTTTTCTTTAACCCAACTCATCACTATCCCTTTCTTTAATCGCCATATCTCGAATTTCATCTCTTTTATCATTAGTTGAACCTCATAACAATACCTATGAGACATGGAAAATATCGCGAATCGTAATAATATCCAAATAATTATAATTCAACCATGAAAATCACATAATTACATCGATATTGCGATTAAGCCCTTAAAAATATCGTTTACTAAATATTTCCATATAAGACCTTATTATTATGCAAATTATACAAATAAAAGGGGAAAACATCACAAAATATAACCTTATAAAACATATAATTTCACCCTTAACACCCAACGTCTTCAATACTATCATATAGTCATGATATGAAGTTATAACAAGCATAGTCTGAATAGAACTGGGCTCAGCTGACAGCATAAAGACTTCATCCGTCATTATCGCATTATGATAATCATATAACTATCCACGTCAGCCTTTCAGGGACATTCCCTCTAGGTAAGACAGATTAGGTTCATAACCTGGTTGTTATTGATGGAATCTAATTCAAATATTATGGCTCCTGGCCATATCTCTCAATCTTGCCTTTCAAACATTCCTTCATTAGTCGTGAGATATTCATTCTTCAAGATGAACATACCAATGACCTTTTCGGGCTTGAGGTTATCCACAGACTTACAGAACTTTGTGTGCCTCGAAAGCGTTGTTCTACACCTCATCGCTTATGCGGCATCTGCTAATGTTCCAATGGTTGAATATATCTTTTTGGTTCTCAAACTCTTTTGAAATCTAAATTTACTCCTACTGTTTCTTTTGGAAGAAACACTTCCTCTAGAAGACAACATGTTTGGAGACAAACATCTTTTGCTCGTGGACAAGTAAATAATATCTAGCGTACTTGCTAAGATATTCCACAAAGTCGCATATGCCGTACTAGGCTCCAAGCCTTTTCGACTTTGCCTATGACAACTTCAAATCATCGGTTAAGATAGATTCGACATTATCCTCTTCCATATCTAATATGGAATTTATTCAACCTTTATTCTTTGGAACTCGGTTAAGTATATGTATTGTATAAGGGCACTATCCCGAAACAGGTAAAGGATACTTTGCATGGCTTACGTCACACCTTTATCATATAAAGTGTTGTTTCTATTTTAGGAACACAATCTAATTGCGTATCCAAAAATGGTATCCTTCAAGGGAGAATCTTATTCCTTTTAAGACAAACACGAAATACCGCTTAGGGATTAATTACTTCAATCCAATTGAAGATTAACTCCTAAGTAGCTCATCAATCTCATATGCGGACCAGCTCGAATTTTTCGGGCTTTCTGAATTGTTGTACTTCTCTTAAGAACATTCAACTATTTCTAAAAATAGTCACAGAGATTAATAAACAATTATTTGTGATGTTAATTGTCATGAGCCAACAAACATCGGTATGTTTAGGCTCTAGTCAATCTTATAGGTTTCATAAATTTTTCTTAAAAGGGTATTTTAGTCCTCTTTGGATAAGATCCATATAACCCACATGATTCCTAAAAATAGTCACAGAGATTAATAAACAGTTATTTGTGATGTTAATTGTCATGAGCCAACAAACATCGGTATGTTTAGGCTCTAGTCAATCTTATAAGTTTCATAATTTTTTCTTAAAAGGGTATTTTAGTCCTCTTTGGATAAGATACATATAACCCACACGATTCATAATAATATGGTTCATCATCATTAGAATGACGTTTGGTTACACGCTTCCATTTCGTAGAGACCGTGCCTAGAACAACCACAAATCAAGGATAATAGCCATACAGATATTTAGTTGAGATTTTTCACCCATATCAACTATATATGACATCAATCTAGTATGTTAGATTCAGTGACCTTTCAAATTTATCGGAATACATTTATTCCATACAATTGAATATGTCTGCTAAATCCTAATAAATAACTGAACTTGTGTTCTTCATAAAAACCGGAACACAATAACATTTATTTAGTTCCCTTATCAGTCTACTAGTCTCAGAATATGGTAAGTGTCACAATGTTTGCTTCACCTTCCATATCTGCATTAAATCTTTCTAATTTAATCACACGCGTAAGATATCATATATCTTAGATTCGACTTTGAACTTAGATAGATTTATCTCAACTCACTTGCCTAGAATAGAAACTTCAATAAGTTGTCTATTTAAGCACATGCCCTAACTTTCATTTTTAATCCTTTAAGCACTTGAAAAATGTTTCTTATTGTAGTCTTCATAAGACTTAAGAAAGATCACAAGAGCCATGTCTTTAATTTCCTTTTATAAAGAAAATCTAAAGTTTATTAAATAGTTTATTTAACCTTTTGAATCGTATTCAAAACATTGACTATTTAATTAACATTTAAGCAATGATAGAATTAAGTCGATACTTAAATCTTACAATTTTGAAAACAACCTTTCCAAAATTAGATGTGGTCATTCTTATCTAACGTTTGAATTAATTATCATCGTATGACTGAATGATCATCTTGGATCGTATCCAATATATGATTAATTCGTTGAAACTTATTTCAAATGATTCAATCATAAGCCTCCGCTTTCATTAATAATTAAAGCCTTGGAGTACTGCATCTAATATATAGTCTCCTTGTCTCTAACTACTATAACAGGATGGCTCGTGTCATTGCTTATTTTAAAAGGATTAAAATTACTTAACCATATTTGAGAACGTTTCTCAAAAGGTAACAGTCATAATTTGGTTTTACTAATCGAGAATAAAAACATAAATATAAAGTTTGCTAAAATTACAACATAAAAAATAAAGATAAAAGAGTGTTGTTGTTTATACACGCAAAATCAAAAAATGGTCTTATGGTGATTTTGCTCCCACTAGTCAACTACTCCCAATTGACTTTCAAGAATTATTAATTCTTTAGTGGACAAGATCCCACTAAACTACCGCGACTTCGCTTTGGGTGGTGGGCGAAAATAGTCTAATAAGTGAGACAACTCTCTTTGTCAATCGTATCTTATACGACTCTTGTTGTTTAACTAGTCAATTCTTTGACAATTTTCTTCTTATGAAGTAGTCAAACCCTTGACTCTAAAATCCAAACGACCCCGCTTTGGCTGGTTGCCAGGAGAATTCTTAGTCAAGTCATAACCCCAATATTCGTGAGATCTCATATGATCATATCTCGATAATGACGATATTCCCGAGGTAGGTCAACCCCCTGCTTTGGCTGATGAGTTGGAACCGAACAAAGGCTCTTCACCGTCATTATAATATGGAGAGGCAATTTCAACTTGATTCTTTTGAAGTGGAAGTATTTATGTAAATTAATTCACTTAATTAATTTCAAATTAATTCTCTTATGGTCTCATCATGTATATCTATCTCTATAGACATACATCTTACACATTCATCTAGATCATGCCTAGTTATGCATCTATCATATCATATAAAATAAATACAAGCACAAAATAAATAAATGCGTAAAGTAACCGGTATGATCATGGACTTTTCCTAGGTGCGGTTTCGAATACAATTTGATGAAACCGCTGGTCACAATCGAGGGTAGCCTGCAACCGCCAATAAGTTCTTTAATCGCCATCTCGAATGGATCTTTATTCTTCTATCTTTGGCCTCCATCTTCTCGCTCCATTCTTGTTACATTTAATTATATCTAATAAAATAAATACACCCGCCGCATTTTGGGGGAGTCAAC
The DNA here is from genome assembly GCA_026214975.1 of Gentiana macrophylla. Classification (NCBI taxonomy): domain Eukaryota; kingdom Viridiplantae; phylum Streptophyta; class Magnoliopsida; order Gentianales; family Gentianaceae; genus Gentiana; species Gentiana macrophylla. The sequence goes on along the minus strand of CM047808.1, from coordinate 44,171,484 downwards.
GGAATGGGATAAATGCAGAAAAGTAAACTAGGTCACGTTCTTCATAACGACCTAGGACAATTTTTAAACCAACAGAAAAATTAAATCATTCACATCTATCATATCGGTCGAGTCCATGATCAATCGGAGTCCATATAATCATATTATAACTACTATATCTAATCCATACCATAATATATTATGAAAAAGATAAATTAACATTTAACTACTTGCGTCTTAATTAATCAATTAACATTTAATCTATTAAATAATTTTATCCAATCAATTAACTAATTAACATTTAATTAATTAAATGATTTTAATCGAAATAAAATTAACGATTAATTTTAAACGATTTTAATTTTAAATTTAATTAATTAGAACTATTCTAAAAATAAATCAAAATTAAAATTAAGTATATTTTGTTTCTTTCCTTTTGATTCCTTATCAAAAGTGATGCTTTTGGTTTCCTAAACCAAAAGACATCTCCATTGGCCTTTTCCAAAATTAAAATTTTGAAAATGGCCTAGGCCTAGGTTTTTTCCAAAATTAAATATTTTGAAAAGGGTCTAGGCCTATCCGAAACAAAATTTGGAAATGCCAATATTTTGGTTAATATGCTTGGCCACTTTTTCAAAATCAAAATTTTGAAAATGGCATAGGCCTAGGCCTTTTCCCAAATCAAATATTTGGAAATGGCCTAGGCCTATTCCGAACAAAGTTTGGAAATGCCATTATTATTGCATCACATTGGCCCAAACTATTTGAACAATTGGTTAGCCATATGACACAACTAAATAAAAGAGGAATTACCAATCACAACTATGAACCATATTGAATCACAAAATACACAAAACAAAATTTAGCGATCCACCACCTGTGACCAGTCAACCGACGCCGGTAGCAGGTTGCCCAGCCGCCGCCGCCGACCGGCCGCCGATGGTGGTGCCGCCGCCAGTCGGCCGAGCACCACCGGATCCTTTTTTTTTTCTTTTCAAGTATCGTTTTGCGAATAAAAAATCTTTCATCTTTTAATTACGTGATTTAAACGATAAAATTAACTATGCATATTAACATGCTTATTGCTTAAACTCGAAACTCTCTCTGATACCACTGTTAGGAAATCTAACCGGGAACGCAGCGTTATTTAAAATTTATTTCCTATCGACCCAAGGTCGACTTCGTTTAAGCAATAAACAAAAATCTAGTAGACGGTGGTTACCATGGTTGATCTAAAAGATCGACGCTTTGACCGTCTAAGGATAGTAGATCTGCACGAAGCCGCCCAAGTGTTCTGCCTCTACCGCTAGTCCACACGAACAACCCACCAGAATCCAACATTGGATTGCTAATAGAAAAATCCGGTTGCTAGATCGGCCTTTTCTCTCTCTCAAAACCCTCTCTAAGATGCTCTCTATTTTTCTCAAAAACTATTAGCTCTTGGAATTGTGATGTACAAAAGAGCTAGCCAAACTCTCATATTTATAGGGTATGGTGCACCCCTCATAGTTCTCAATCTGATTTGGATTAGCTTCCTAGTAGATTGGGGAGAAAGAAAATCTTTTACTAGTAAAATAAGGAAAATACCTTTTATTGAATCATCTCATTTAATTTAATATCCTCTATTAAATATTTCAAATATATTGTCAATATCTTATATTGACTATATTTATCTTATTACCATAAATCTATTTTTCCAAAATCAATTAATATCTAATATTAATATAATGGTAATCTTATTAATTAAATTGCACAGCTCATATGTATCTAATACACTTTAGAATTGGCGTCCATTCTTCCCACAAAATTTGGAATTGAGATTTTCTTTAATTAATATAATACTATGATTAATTAATTTGCAAAATACATGTGCATCATATACACACATAAATTCGACATACACATATCTAATATATGTATATTTAATTAATCAACATAATTAATATCTTGTATTATATTTATTCATAATAAATAAATACTACCATATTAATTTACCACTTTAACATTTATAGTACGAGATAAATTATTTCATTATTTGGTTATCGCTATAACCGAATTTTAATCCGGCTAGATGTTCTTATGTGTGTGACCCGATAGGCTTCCGAGTATGTTGGCCGTAGACACGAAGTGCAAATTACAAAAATGCCCTTCATGCCTAACGATCACGGGATAGCGTCCAGCAACACACCGTGACCCATAATCATCGGAAGAGTCAAATGCAATGACTACTACCTTTCATGTGAAACAGTTACCGTGTAACTTACAATCCCATTGCTGTAATAATATTTATACGGTCGTTAGTCGAGTGTCAAAACATCAACGACCGTATCTTATAATTTGGATATCATGCTCTCTCGAAGTAACTCATTTACTTCCACTTTGCAAAGATTCAAGAGAGTAAGACATTCCTTTATAAGAAGGCCCTTTCGGATATTCACCCCACCGATAGTGGTACGCGATTCCTGCACGACCAAACATGTATATCTTGCGCATTCATCAGTATCACACCCAATCACTACCGCATGATCGCCCCATGGCTAGGGGAAACCTCAATAGGGTCAAAGAATGACAATCCACACCGTGATGCCATGTACACTCCGGTCCTAAGGATAATTACACAACCGCCACATAGTGTGACACTTAACAGTGTAAGTGGGTCAGTCTAACGTACGGATTTTCTAATACACGTCCACGTTCAGTCCAAGTGTCTCAACACTTCGATAGACGAGATCTATCCCTGCCCTTAAAGACAGAAGACATCCAAGACGTGCTAGCATGTTTATACTATCAATGCCCTGTTTAATAGTACATCAGCCTAGAGACATTTAAGTATCAAACTTATTAAAGTGATTAAAGATCTCATCAACCATAATCGCCTATCATGGTTTCTCTACCACTGTTTAACACTAAGGACGTTATCATATAACGATTCATAATTCGTTCTTTAAAAGAACGTATATATGACAACCGGAAAGTCATTTTATATATGTACAAACATAAGAAATAGTAGAAATAATCCGACACGGTCGGATCCGGTCCAACCCGATTGGGTTTAGGACACTATTTCAACACTTGGCTTTCGGCTTCGATTTGTGGTATTTTTTGTTGTCTAAAAATATGTTAAGTCTTCTCTGATGACGACAAACAAGTTCTCTGAACTCTGCAACGTACCTCTGACGGAGGGATCTATCTTTTTCAATTGGATCAAAAATGAACATAATAGATGTCAAGAAAGAATAGATAACGTATGCATTTTTTTATTTTCTTAAACAGGTCTCCTAATAAAAGAATTAAGGATGCAAATACACCAAAGGCCGTTGCCACGACAAAGATGTTTTTTATTTTTTTTTAATAATGATTTATGCCTTTCAAAAAAGGATAATGGTTTTTTTTTTTTTTTTGAGATCATACGCCATGCTATGCAGTGTTGGTAATGGATGAAATTTGTGAATAACAATGATTTTTCTTTTTTTTAATAACTTGACTAGACGCAAAACAAAGAGAAAAATGCAAATGCACAATCTGAAAAAATGCCAGTGAAGAATGATCAAATGTGATGATGAATTTAAAGGTGGACAGATGAGGATCGGGCGAGGGTTCACCCATGTTAATGGGTTGAACCCTGCGCCTACCTACGATCTGTGAAGAAAAACAGAAACACAACGGAAATAATAGGAGAAGAACTGTTGTTTTATTAAGATTGATTATCAAATGATACAGTGAGTCTCATTTATATAGAGAGAAGAATGATAAATATTTTATTTAAATATGAATATAAAGTATTTATCTCATTCTAATATAATAAAAACAAACAATATCTTTTATTTTAAAAGAAATATAATCCAAACTACCACTTTATCTCTTCTTTGACAATTATCCTTATCTTCGTGCATTTTATCTTTATTAGCCCACACTAGAACCCATTTGTTTTCAATCAACCAACAAATCAAGTCTACCACCTTTTCTACGCATCATGTTCAGAAGAAAGTACCACTCTAGTGTCGCTCTTGTAGTGCCACGGTGCTCCAGTGTCGCTGTTGTGGTGCCATCTTATCCAGAATCTACTCTATGTTTTTCGGTGATCGATTGTGCATCCTATCAAGAATATGTATGCTATTGTATTTCGTTTCCTATTATCCGTTTAGATGGCAATAGGTTTAGAGCAATGCGGATCTACACCGAGTGAGTTGGGGGGCACGTTCCCCACTCAACTTTCAAGATTATTTTCCTATAGTAAAATGATTTACTTTTGTTGTTAAAAAATAATATTTGTATATATACATATTTTAACACAAGTAATTGGTTGTATGTTGTTGTCTTTGTGCGGCCAACACGCTTTTGAATTGACCTCTTCTCTATTGAACTGTGCCTTATTAAAATATTACATTAGTATTCATTATGTATACATAACATAACAATAGAATATATGGATGTAACCAAGATTCAAGACTCAAGCCGACTTATATATAGAAGGCATGATCACATAAAATTTTCAAGCTCTTTCTAAATTAATGTATCCACTTCTTCTATCCTTTTTTTCTTTGAAAATAACATTCAAAATGAACGATTTATACACCAAGTTCGTTGTGGTTGTCTTTGTTATACTCATGCTGGCCTCCAATGAAGGTATAGTCTCGCAATGTTTTCTCACGGTAACGTTGAAATCATTCTGCATTTTTAAGCTTGGCCTTCATCATTCTGCAATTTTCAGCGTTTAGCCCTCCTATGGTTAATTTGCTCCCCTAGGGTTTGCATAAACCATAGATAATAATTTTTATGTAAGAAGATCATTTTTGTTGAAATATTCTAAGGAAATGACATTTTACCCATGTAGTTTTCCATATGGACCATTTTACCCAATCATACGAACCATTTTACCCATGTGGTTACATAAAAATTTTGATGTGCGGTTCGTGGGAAATCCTAGGGGCAAACCATAATAATAAGAGACCGTGAGGGTTAAACGCCACACGCCAAACCATAAGTTGCAAAGTGTCTATTTCCCAAATATTAAATTAGTAGGTCAACATATATAAATAGCGGGTTAATTATATATATATATATATATATATATATATATATATATTTGTATATAAAGAATTGCATATTCAATTTTTTTTTGTTTCGGCTGTCCCGTATAGCCTCAACTTGGAGCAGCCTCTGTTCCCACAAGAGCTATAAATGTTCATCAAATTTTATTTTCTGAACTAAAATCTGTTTGAAATATTCATTTATACAGAGATGCCATCAATCATGTTTGTAAAAGGCGATATATGCACGGCTGCGCGCGGTGTTTGTCCTAATGGTTCATGTGCATCTGCTTGCGGATCTGTTTTTGGTAACCTATGTCAGCATGGCGTGTGTTTTTGCAAAGTACCATGCTCAACTTAACAGGTGATGGTGCCAGTGTACGTACCAAATTGTTGCGTTTTTACGAGTGTCTTTGATCAACATGATGTAAGAGCCGGTGTGATCCAATATACCATATATGTCCGAAATAATTGTTATGTATTAAAACTTTATGAGATTCAAAAAGCATGTGTAGAATGTAAGAACAAAAATGATACATTCATAACTCTACAGTCACAATTCGTTCTGCAACCATCGTGATAGTTGTTGATCGATAAACCGGTCCCATGGCCGGATCATTTTTAATTTATAGTTAAAAGATGATTGTGGAAAATTTGTGCCTCTAAATTTGTGGAGCATAAGGACCCTTTTCGAAATCCAATTCATCATTTTTCGTTAATACAACATTAAATACATCCCATAGACACAGACCCCAAAAGACACATTAATCTTACTAGAACATTCATTCAGACTAACAACACTAACCTCATGCTAATCAGTAACTTCTTTGTCCTTAAACATATATAAGGTAAAAGGTGTCGAGGAAATTACCGTTTCAGCATGTTGTTAATTAAAATTAACCCCAAATATGAGCACTACATGAACATTGATGAATGCTTGAAGTAAAATGACATAACCGAAATGAGTAAATACAAAAACGTATTGATCGATGCGAGTGTAGCATCTTGTCCTTAGGACAAATTTGCACTGAATTCATGTACTCGGTTCTAGCAATCATCTCCCTAGATACAACAATCTTAGCTCTGTCCAAAACGGCAGTTCAATTGAACAGAAGCGGCGAACTTGAAAGTCTGGCTAGTAATCTTCTCCACTCAAAATAAATATGCACAAATGTATTTGCGTGCATAAAAGTTGTACGTGTATGCATTTGAAAGCAAGAAATGCATCCATAATTTTATTCTTTAGCAATGTGACCATATATATAGAAATTTAAAGGTAGTTTGGACGTTTATTAACTCCTTCTCCATGGCTCATGACCCGTGTTTCTCATCTTAACAAAAAATTCACGATTTTTGGATGAAACACATGTACCGTGAAATCTTGACTTTTTGTGTGTTATTATTTAAGGGTATTTTCATCTTTTTGGAATTAGGTTTTCTTTTTCTAGTATCTTAAAGTTAATTAATCCTTTATTCTACTCCAAGTCACCTCAAAACCGATCTAAACTCAGAAAAACCTATTAAAAAAAGCCTCTAGATAGCCTAGACTTCACATAATTCACATTTTTTTGAGTTTTTAGAAAAGGCTCAATCGATGTTTCGGCCACCCGGGAAAGCGCCCTAGACTTACTCTCTAGAGCTTCGTGTACATTTTTGGGTATGTCTGGTAGGTCACAATAGTGATTTGGAGCAGTTTCGATTCTAGTAGCAGTTTCAGGTTTAGATTTATCTTTTGAATGCAAGATCCAATCGTTTCATAAGAGTTCTTTGCTTTGATTATAATAAGGTTAGATTCGAACGGTAATCATTGTTAGATTCGTTTTGGTTTGTAGATTTTCATAGATTCGGCAGTTAGTTGTTGTTTGGTTTGTAGTTCAACTTGTATTTAAGGTAAGTAAGTCTTCTTATATAAAAATACTTGTTTTTATTGTAAAAACCGTTTTAATGTAAATTTCTTTTCAGGTTTTTGCACGTAAATTTTTAGTTTAGTGCTATGCGTTTCATCTTGCCCTTAATTGCTAAAGTATTTATGTATTTTGTGCTATACAAAATGTTTTCAATTATAATGTATTTTTTCTAGCAATTTTCGTAAATCGTTTTCATTTCTTTTTGTTAGTATATGGAGATAGGGTTTGGAAGTTTGGTGTTGATATGGTTCTGGCATTTTATGTAATAACATAAGTGGTTAGAAAGATGTAAACAATGAACCTAATTTATATGCTATTATATGATCTGTGAAGGCGGTTATTCTTGGTTAGTACTAGATAAGAAACACAATGTACCATCCGCGTACCTTTGAAGGTATCACTCTGCGGCACTTTATGGCCTCTGGTGGGGTTTCACCACGGTCTTGTACCCTTGAATACTCGATTAAACCTCGAGTTCCGGCAATGTATGTGTCAAATCGGCGTTATGTATGATTCCGTTATCTATTCTATGTAAGCTTTGTATGTTTCCGTAACAAGATACATATAAATCTGGATGTAATAAGAATGTTAAATCACGTAATTGGATGTGCTAGACATATGATCATGTTTTGTGCATTACAAGATGTTTTCTCAAGTACTTTGCTATACTATGATTTGCTTTTATAATGTTCTTTTGAAAGTTTGGTAAGAAGATTCATGCCATGTCTTATGGCTTGACAAACATGAATCTTTCTTTTTATATACATTACTCTTTCTTGAGTATCTAGCGAGTGCTCACTACTTTATTTTGAATAAGAAGATAGGCGAGGTTGAAGATGAGTTGGATGATGAGCATGGAGAGCAAGCTTAGGAATGGAGTCTTCCTATTAGTAGCAAGTTGATTTGTAATAAATGTTAGCACTTATTTATGATTTAATTTGACGTCTGAGTTGTTGTATGTCGGTTGAGTTAGTTAATGGAAGACCTTGGGCGTCGGTTTCTCAAGTCTCTGCTTGTGTCTTTTCTTCCGCACATTCCATAGTTACTTTGATATGCATGACACGAGGCTTATGTGTGATTTAGCGTTTACTCTAAATGTCACGTGCGAATGTCGATTTCGGATAAGGACTCGGTATCCAGACCAGGCGTTACACGTACACACTTTTATTTGGTGTTATATTCATATATTCACCGATACACATATGCATACATAACTACATACATACATACATACATACACACATACAATCAATATATATATATATATATATATATATATATATATATATATATATATATATATATATATATGTGTGTGTGTGTATATATATATATATATAATACAAATTAAATTTGTCAATTTATGTCATCATTGAATAATATTGGCTAGAACTCAAGAAGATGCTCATAACAGCTCAAGTTCAAGTTCTGGTGATGGTGATGATAAACCAGATGAAGATGATCAAACTCATTCATCACATCACTCAGATACATAGGAGGAAACAACTAAGACAAGTACTCAAGACTTACTCAATGATGTTGATGTGGTTATCAAGAAGGATCAAGCAGAAAACATAAGTGATAAGTCAACTGAGTACCAACATTTGATTGATACCGATCATGTTTTGAAGGAAGTATAAAGCAAAGTGTTGGAACAAATTCTTGAAAGAATCTTAACCGATTCATTAGCTCAGAATGTTGAAGCCAATACTTCTGATATGATCATGGTAGCTGAGACATAGAAAATAGTTTAGACAGATGAAACGGATGAGGACAATCAGTTAGCTAAGGCAGACAAAGCAGTAGAGACAGAACATTCAGCTGGGGCACAAACAAATGAAATATCTATTGTGGACACTGTTAAGCAACTAGTGGATATGGAGCTAAATCTTATTGGCCAATCAGCTTGGATACAAACAGATGTACCAGACGTTACTCCGATCCCACCTATGACTCATTGTAAATGTGATACATTAATTCCAGATGGGATTATCAAACCTACTGTCAGTTCATACCTATCAGGAATGTTTAATGATACAGACAACCATGAAGATCTAGGAACTTCACACTTACCAGGATCTACATTCGAAGAGGAAGTCTATCCAAGAGTTAACATATGCACATAAATAATCCCATTCACAAGCAGACCTATGGATGATATGCCTGAAAGTGACATGATTACAATTTCTCTTAACACTATTATGTCACAGATAGCTTAAAATGACATAGTTTTGGCAAAAATTGTCAAAATTTCTAGCAGACAGAGAAGAAGCTGACAGGGAAATCACAACACAATTTGGAAATTGACACTTTCAATACCATGAGGAAGATTGAAACATATGTCAGACTGAATCATAACATGACTATGTTAGGAAATCTCTGTGAAGCAGCGGAATTAAAAATTTATTTCCTTTGACCAGGATCGACTTCGTTTAAGCAACAAAAATATAAAGCTAGTAGGCGGTGAATACCTTGCTTGATCTAAAAGATCGACGCTTTGACCGTCTAAGGAGAGTAGTGGTGCGGAGCCGCCCAAGCGTTCGGCCTCTACCGTTAGTCCACACGAACAACCCACCGGAATCCACCATTGGATTGCTACTAAAAAAATTCGGTTGCTAGACCGGCCTTTTTCTCTCTCAAAATCTCTCTCTAAAAAGCTCTCTATTTTTCACAAGAACTGTTAGTTCTTGGAATTGTGATGTATCAAAGAGCTAGCCAAGCCTCCCGATTTATAAGGTGACCTGCGCCCTATATGATCCCAATCTGATTGGGAGAAACTTCCTAGTAGATTGGGGAGAAAGAAAACATTTTCCTAATAAAATAAGGAAAATCCCTTTGATTGATTTATCTCATTAATATTCAATATCTTATATTAAATATTTTTTCTAGATGTTATAAAAGATAAAAATACGTTTATCAATTATTCAAATTGATTATCTAGATTTTCTGGTTTATCTATTATATTGTGTTCACATTGTAATCTCTACTATAAATATCCTATTTTACCTGTGAAATAATACACAACTTTTCTCTTCTACCTTCTACGTTATATTTCATCTTTGTTTCTCTGTTATTAGATTTATAACACGTTATCAACACGAATCTCTTTCAACTTGAGTTATTAATTTTTCTACCGTAGCAAAACCCTTTTGGTGGCTAAGAACAATTTGTATAATGCCTCTCTTTTATAGAAAAGCATTGTTGACAGGCTTTGTTGGGCACGATGATTGGAGCAGCAGGCTGCCGCCACAGTTACTGCCGCAACAAGTGGCGGATTAACGATGTATTCTTGGTGGCCATCGTATCAACGGTGAATTACGATTTTGCAGGTGGAAGTGGTGCAACCGATAAACGAAGCTTTGATATCAGGAAAGTATTTTTACATTTCTCTATGATCTACGTATATTTATTTTGATAATTGTTACTATCCTTCTTCAAACCGTGAAACCGATAGAATTATGTCTGATTCGTTTTGCCTTTTCTAATTGAGATTTATGACCGTACCATTGGATATAAACGAGTCGTATGACGTTGCTCAATGCTCTCTCACTCATACACAGCTCTGGGAAGCCAGGAAAGTATCTCCCTTTCCTTTTAGTTATTTTTTAGCCAGATTTTTTTTATTTATTTATCAATTTTAAATAAATATACGAGACCTTCCAATTACATTACACTTATGACATTCAATACAGATGATGAGACTATTTCTATTCCTTCTTCCATCAGTTTTGCCACTCTCTCTACTAGAGCCTACTGTAGCTTTTCTTCATCAAACATAACTGAAAAATCTGTTTCTTCTACCCTTTCTTATGAAACTAGAGTGTTCAAGCAACAAAGTTCTTAGCATTTGAAATCGTAGTGCGTCTTGTCACACGCTAACCGTTCTATCTCGGGAGACTAACGTTCCGTTGAAACTCCAAGCACTCGGCGGTGAGGGGCGAATTAGTCTTAAGAAAAGCGTGTTCAACACAGATTTCAGTTCGATTCATCTTGTTAATTCGTTTTTCATTTTGCAATTGTAATTCGATTCAGTTGTGTTTTCGTTTTAATTGTAATTGTATTCTAGTGAATGTAATCAGATTGTGCCCCATATTGCAACAGTCAGGAAAGTATCTCCCTTTCCTTTTAGTTATTTTTCAGCCAGTTTTTTTTTTAAATTTATTTATCAATTTTAAATAAGGAATTGTTAAAGTAATCATTCACTCCATACATATCGAGATTTGGCCACCGTGGGGAACAATAGTCTCTCCCTGTTGTCTTCCATGGTCGTCATTAGCATTCTGGTCGTTTTTGGTTTTAACATTATCAGAGAAAGGACTCAGATAAGTTTTTATCGATTCTACGATCTATTAATTATCCTTGTGCTTAAATAAATGGATCTTGCTGGTAATTCTAAAAAAAAATTCCATGTGTAGATCTTTGGCAAATTATTTGTAATATGTGTCCATTGTACCCCTTCAGTTACTAGATTAATGTTTCAGAATATATGATTTGTTAGTTATTTGATCTTCCGATGACCAAAAATCTTCATCCTTGGGGTGTTAATAGATGTGTTCATCTACTCGTATGTAATTAAGATCTGATGGTACTGATAGTATGTTATCGATATTCTTCATGTAATCTTGACTAAAATTGTCATTTTATTAAAAGAGAAAAAACGGGACCACTATTTTACACACATAAATATACAATATATGTGTAACTCTGACGTGGTATAATTGTGTGTTGTGTATACACATGCTCATGTGTTTATATGTATATATATATATATATGCATATATGCTTTTATTTTCCTGACAAATTAATTAATTTCATTGAAAGTATCTTTATATGTGTTTTTAGTTTATACTTACATAATCCCCATGGACTTTAATTAGACTAGAATATTGATGTCCTTGTTGTTGGTGTTTTGGTAATATTGTTGATTCTCTAAGATGTGTAATGCTTTTTAATACCATCCATGTGCTACTTTGATTGTTGCATATATGATATTGTTGGTGGCCAACACCATCAAAAGTGATACAAGTTATATTTTGGATCCGCAGTTTGACTATTGTAGTACATACCTTTGATTTTTTTGAGGGGGCTTACCTTTGATTTCAGTTGATAAAAATAAGATTGATTTATATTCCTTTGTACTTAATTATTTTGATTTTGAAAGAATGAATGTTGATGTTTTTTTTTTTGTCTCATCAACAATACGGATCGGCACGTTATGCCGAGAAAATATGTCATTTGTCTCGTCAGTAGTACTAAAATGCATGTTTTATCGAGTAACAAAGATAAATTCTCAAAAGAGAATATGAGAAAAACAAATGTAAGTGAAATATATATGTGGGAGTGCTAATTTAATACAAGGCTTCAAAAGAGTCATTGAAATGAAGCACTATCCTCTCACAAGTCTCGAATTATTTTTGATTGACTTTTAAAGATATTCGTATGAATGAGTATAATATCGAGACTGAAATAAATAAAGAGTACTTACTCTTTATGAATACAATTTCTCTAATCGGTATAAGCGATATGTTTGGAAAAGATGAAATAAGTCCATTCCGAGAAGAGAATGTGACTAATATTTATGAATACCATTTCTCCAATCCGTATAAGCAATATGTTTGGAAAAGATGAAATAAGTCCATTCCGAGAAGAGAATGTGACTAATATTATATGCATAATTTATGCAATGATATATGTATTGGATTATACAAGATGCATCATGTTATACAAGTCCATTGAATGATGTGAACGCGACCAAATTAAGCCTAAGATGCATCAATCCATTCCATGAAGCGAACATGAAGTTCATATCTGAATAGTCATGATTGACTCACTTAATGCACATAGTGTTGGCACAATTTACCAGATTAATTAAGGACTCTAAAAGAGCTATCAAATACTGGTAATATAGACGTCCTGGAAGGACATGTCACAAAACAATTATATAGTGAATTGTTGTCAACCTCATGCAGGAGGAAAAAAATAAACATGAAGTTTGTTTTATCGAAACCTTCAAAAGAATGTGAAAAACAATTTGGATGATTCTTAAAGAATTTGAAATGACAAAGTGTTGTTGATATTTTAAAGGCATTGTTTCCAAAGATATAAATCTCATCGACATGAGATAGTTAAAATTAAATTTTATCAACATTGGAAACAAAAGTGAAATATCATTTGATCATGGGGTTGATCTAATACAACAATTGTGTTTTGAAATGTGTAAATTGTTTGAAGCATTGAGAGAGCATCAAGTTACAGCTCGGTGCTTTACTACATTTTTAACGAAGATCATTCCTCGGCATTAGGGGGAGATAAAGAAAACCTCATGTTAGAATAAAAGAATGCCAAGAAATTTTAACAACATAAACGATCTTCCACGCATCAGTTACTTGTAGTATTTAGCAAGTAATTTGCCAGATGCCTTAATTGAATAAAAAGAGTGACGATTTATAAATGCACCAAAAGTATTATTGATAATATTTCTCTACGACTGAAGCGTAGAAGACCGATCGGTGTAAAAGATAAAAATCCACGGAAAATGAGTTCATATTCAGTCACTCATTAAATCTTTTAAAGAGATTCGTCTTGAAGACGAAAATACCAAAATAAAACTGCGCGTGCATCAAATGATTATATATTTTGGGGTTGCGGAACAACCAATCCATACATTGATAAGGAATTGATTTATGCTAATCTCGAATTAGCAATGAATTTTATGGGAGAAATTTATAATAAAATATAATAGCCATCGACGACATATTTGCCTCTTTAATTGCTATTATTATATATGGATCCAGTACCTACGTCATTAGTAGAGTGTCAGAAACACTCAGACTATGGTAAAAATGAAATAAGCAATTGAGGTTGAGTTTGAATTGAAAATATTTGTTTGTTAATAATCAAATATATTCTCTCATTATAGAGAATGTTATGTTACGCTAACTAATAGATCTGGCAATAACTTTGAGTTTTCATATGTCATGACCGCATATTTATGAGTCGTTGGACATTAATATTGATATGAAAATCTTTGATTGATTTCAGAAACGAATTAATATGACAATCGCAACATGCATACTGTTAAGTTAAAAAATGTCGTTAACATTCATGTTGAATGTAACATGGCTATACCATAGTCCTAAGGAAGGAATACATAAGTAACTCAAACTACGACGTGTGAGAGTGGAAATATATGCATGCAAATTGTGATTGTATTACTTTCTCCATTGTTTTTATAACTATAGTGATGAGTGAGTTACATGTGTTGTACGAATGAGTAGTAGGCATGGCGATATTTAGTCCCTACATTCAATCATCTACATGAACTACAGAAGAGACGGATATACAAAGTGCGCTCGGTAACAATCTAGAAGAGTTGTTAAGCTAAGATCATTCTACATACATTACGGAGAAAAATGTATTTATAGTACTAAGAAGGAAGATTGTTGTCGTCAGGGGGAGCGACAACTTCAAAACTATTTTAAGCATTTGGACTTAAAACTAATGAATGTAGTCTTTTTCCCTTTAACCAAGTTTTTCCCACAGGGTTTTCTTAGTTAAAGGTTTTTAATATGCTGACAGTGTAACACATTAAAATGCATATGGCATGAACTATTTTCTTTGTCTAGTTTTTTCCCACTAGGTTTTTCTAGCAAAATTAATAGTGCATGACATATACATTATGCAACTCAGATCGAGAAGTTAAAAGCCATATAATAGACTTGCAATAGAATGGGGAAATTGATGTGCAACAGATCCGATCATCCGACAACCTGGCAGATTTATTTACCAAGTCATTGCCGACTGTAACATTTTAGAGACTGTTGAAGAGCATTATGATGCAACGTTTGAAAGACCTTAATTGATGATTCGTTCAGAGGGAGTAAAACAACATAGATACATATGTAATCTTTTTATTTAACTAAGATTTTTTTCCACTGGGTTTTTTCTTAGTAAAGTTTTAATGAGGCATATCATATCTATTGTTTGTTGAATAATAGATATGCAAGGGGGAGTGTTATAAAAGATAAAAATATGTTTATCTATTATTCAAATTGATTTTCTAGATTTTCTGGTTTATCTATTATATTGTATTCACATTGTAATATCTACTATAAATACACTTTTATACCAGTGAAATTATACACAACTTTTCTCTTCAACCTTCTACGTTATATTTAATGTTTGTTTCTCTGTTATTAGATTTATAACACTAGATATATATTGACAATATCTTATATTGAATATATCTTTATCTTATTGCCATAAATCTATTTTTCCAAAAATCAATTAATATCCAATATTAATATTATGGTAATTTTATTAATTAAATTGCACAATCCAAGTGTATCTTATACACAATCAACATGCGCCCCTTTAGCCAAATAATTGGCTTTCGGGATATTCTTTAATTAATATATTGCTATGATTAATTAATTTGAAAAATACATGTATATCACACACACACACACACACACACACACACACACACACACACACATATATATATATATATATATATATATATATATATATATATACTAGTAGGAACCCTGTGCGATGCACGGAAAGCGTTATAGTAACATAAATCAAACGAATACTACACTAACATAAATCTTAAATCAACTCGAAAACATAAATGAGCGTTATAGTAACATAAATGAATGTTGTAGTATTAGATTCTGAGTTTCAATACACATCATTTCCATTCCGAGTTTGAATCCCCATGTCTTCCAATTGTTACGGACAACATAAGCATAAAACGATCACAAAAATAGCAAACAAATCGATTGTCATTAATCGTGGGGAGTTGTTGACAGAGACGTGGCTTGGGAAATGGTTTGACAGAAGTTTTTTTAAGTATATCTCCTCATCCTCCGTTCTATTTACCGTGTTTAGAAGAAGTAGGAAAAGCTCCACGAATCCTGTATCGCACAACATCACCCATCATCAACCTCCAAAAGGACCTCGACCTACAGAATAAGGAGGTTAAATCGAGAATCAACAAAACTATAGACACATTAGATTGAAAATAAGAGTGAAAAGTAAACTGAGTTTCCACACGATCATTAAGAACTTTTCCAAGAAAAAGGAAAAAAACACAAAACACAAAACCAAACAAACAAAAAAACGTCAATAAGAAGTGAAAGAAACATACGACATCCAAGCAATCGGTAAATAAATGGCATGAATGCAATATTTGTAGATAATGTAGTAATTGAAAAGCTATTTAAGTCAAACAAAAAAAAATGGCATGAATGCAATATTTACAATGATATATGTGTATGTAGAAATTTGTAGATATTGTAGTAATTGAAGGGAGGTACGGTAAACAAAAATAACCAAAAAAAAAAGATGGGATGAAAGAAATATTTACAATGAAATATAAAAGTGTAGGCATCTGGCATAGTTATGAACATCATCATATGAATGCGTTTCAAACTGACATTTTCGATCATCATGGAAAGCCCCAAAAAAAACCTCACCAACCAAAATTGATGACCCATTGAACAACTCAAACTTTGGGGTCCATATGATTGAATAGGTCCCCATCCGACCCACTATCGTAGTCGGTGTAAATGTTAAGCTCAAAAGCGGCGTCGGTTTGACCTCAATGTTTTAAAAAAAAAAGTGTAGAAACGAAGTGGTTTGTTCTATTTTTGTCATATAATTTTCCAGTGCAGCGTAAGGGATCTCATATCCACATTAACACCAGCAACATAAGAAAAGTTAAGTATTTCACCTTGGTCAGATGTATGGAAGTGGAACCATGAAAGGGCATAAAGACCTTCTGTATGCTGCATAGATGCAAAAAAAAGGCCGTTCATCATCTCTACCATATCCCCTCAAAAAAACAGGATAGAATGTTAGTTGAAGAAAGAATAAATGTTGCAATTTATACTTGAGGAATGCATACAGGAAAGCCAGGAAGTTTACGAAGTACAACGACATAGAGCTATTGCTACTGCATCAACTGAGATATCACATCCTGCGAAAGCCAAGCCAATACGAAGTTTATATGAAATAGTGAACCTGCAGTTACTGTCTTCTAAAGACAGGAACAATATGATAACGCATATAAAACTTGTAATATCCACAAATCAAATGCTCCCAAATAGAATCCATAGAACTTCTTAAGGTTAGCAAAGTAAATGGAATTAAAATTACCTTTGTGGGTAGTATCCCCATATTGCATTTGCCGGACATGTAATTCCATTCTCTAGTTGTCATCTTTTTTCCCAGGCAGCCTGTAGCAACCATTTCCCTACCCATAAGAAAAATGAAAAATACAGATGATCTATATTTGAGAACTAATCAAGTAATCGGCACAAAAATTTGCACTACTTCATCTTTAAATAAATGAATGTAAAAGAAAACAAAAGAATGAAAAGGAAACCTTAATTGAAGAGAAAAAAATAAAAGCAGGCCAAATCGGTAGCTCACCAGAGAAGAATTTGCTACATAGTTGATTAGATATTGTGTGGAGCGTTGGGGGTGAACTATAAAAAAATCCAATTGAGCACCTGGTTGATGATCGGAGTCTCTTTCGCTTGTAAGTCAAAAGAACCTCAGTGGCAGCCATCACGCGTCACTACAAATAATAAGATAAAACACTTCCTTTCATGAAAAAATGGCAACATGCATCCTACCAGTGATGGTTGAAATAGCAACACATTCATTGCACCTTAAAAAAGAAACCAAGTTCATATCTAACCAAAGCACCATTCACTCACAAATGGAAAGTTTTCATTAGTATCAATAATTTCCCAAAACACACCTTACTTCATGATTAATTGAATCTAAAATAATAGGATAATTCCTAATAGAGAAGAGAACATATATTTGTTTCTTATTCTTCAGAGGTCTCAACATCAGATCGTTTTAATTTATCATCTTCTTGAGTTAAGCCTACATCTGACAAAATATTTGCGAAAAGATGAGTACATGACTAAGTCCACTGAACTCCTTCAAGCAAAATCAGTTGACATTTTTATTTTTCAAATCCAAAATTGATCTGCAAAGGCTTGCTCAAGTACCTGTCATTGTTGGTTGACTACAATACTCTGTTCCCCAAAGTCTCAGAATCACTTTCATCATGAGAAAGAAAAAATACTCACAATCACATAGAAGCCAAAGCTACACATTTCTTCCAGAAATCAGGAAAGTGAGAAGTATAATCCAGCACAGATGTTCATGATTCTCAATTCAATCTAATTGAGATAAAACAGTCAAAACACGAAACAACCGGATTCAGAAACAAAAGACAAAGCTTACCGAGTGGACGTTTCACATTTCGTGATGCCTAGAGAAGAACAGGAAATGTGTGTAATGAAGTAGATGAAAAAAAAAAGTAAACAACAATCCAAGCTACCAATCTTCGCCGCTGACATATATAATTACTTCCACAAAAAAACAGATCTTTACTCCATGATGCAAGCGCCTTGACAAAAGCTGCATTCACACAACAAACGTGACTTCCAATTTCTCGTATGAATCCAAAAGCTCCTTTATATCAATATCCACAAATTAAGTCATATAAGTCACGCTGATCAAGTGCTCCCGTCTGATGTAACTTTCTGTTTACACCATTAGAACTAAAAGGTACACAAAGATTTAAGGTACACCATTAGAACTAAAAGGTAGACGAATGTTGAATTTGCCATTAGACCTGAATATGAATGCGAACCTGAAATGCAAAATCACTGATAAATTGTACCAGTATCCTCGCATTCAAAATGTCTCTCTTTTAGAATGTTTCATCTAAAGTCATTTCGACTCTCTGCATAGGTTTATTGACAGCATATGAAACCAACTTTGGGTCAACAATCTGCAAGACAAAACACACAAATGCAAGTCAACATGAGACCGAACATTGTTGTAATATCAAATCCAAATTAAAAATAAAAAAAACACAGTAAGAGTGCAAGTTCCAAAAGTCTCACATCTAACTAAGAAGCATGAATCGGATTCTGAAAATGAGTTACCGCTGCCGAGAATTCCTTTCCATTATTTCATAATGGAGACAGTCGAAACCCCATCCTGCGCAATATCGCTTATTCCCATCTGCAAACAATTGTACATAACAATATATATGTAACAAACATATAATAATCACTTGGCAGACATAAGACATTATATATAACAAACCATATTTACAGAGGAAAGAACATAAATTGTACCAGTATCCTCGCATTCAAAATTTGCTAAGGTTCTTTGTACTCTCTCACCCATGGATCACCAGAGCCTGCCGTTGATCTGAAATTCCAGAAACAACGCATTAGGGTAGTCAACCTCCAAGTATTTATTATCCTTTAATATAAACAACTTAATAAGCTGTTTAAGTTTAACACACAAATGAAAGTCAACCCACCCCTTTCCCCACTGACAATTTGCTATCATCATTCCATCCGTTTTATCAAGAAGATCCCGACCCAGGCTAAAACATAAAAGAAACTAAAGCTGAATGCAACAGGCGAAAAGCTTAACATGCTGGTCAAAGGAAGACAAAATCAAGCTCAGGCTTTTTGTTTGTGATAATCATCATGAAGATCAAGCGAGCAGCTATTAAAACTTATTGACAAATAGTTCGAATAAATTCCACACCCACAAACGGGAAAAAAAATCGAGCTGAAAACCTAAGCACGAAGACAATTCTTCCGTACAATAATTCTCAAAGTAAAAAAGGAGAAAGAACATAAATTGTACCGGTATCCTCGCATTCAAAATGTCTCTCTTTTCGAATGTTTCATCTAAAGTCATTTTGCTAATCTCGTAACACGTTTTTGTCCGAGCCAATTCTGTCACACTCTACATAGGTTTATTGTGACATCTGAAACCAACTTTGGGTCAACAATGCAAGAGAAAAGGAACAATCAAATAGACAAAACACACACTTTTGACGCATAGGCTTCCAACAATCGAAATTGTAACATAATCCTTGGAAAATCGGAAAGAATGAAGAACAAAAAGGAGGAAGATGAGACAGACGACGTTGAATCACCGGTGAAATTAGTTTAAACCTCCTGGTCGGCGTCCAGGCCACCACGCGTTTGATATATTGGCATAGAGGACTGGGAAGTATCCTCCCGTTTGTGGTTTTGATTGAGGTGATGGTGGTCGTGGTGAAGATAACCGATGAAGATGTGAGGAAGAACGTGGGATAATGAGAATTTTTTTTTTTTTGCCAACCGCATGTTGAAAGGCGGGTATGGGTCGGGTCAATTAGAGTATTCGGGTTAATTGGCAATTATTCCTTAAAAATATATAATAAGAAAATATATAATAAGATATATATATATATATATATATATGTCTATATCTATATCTTCTATATCTTATATTATATTTTCAAGAGAAAAACCGACAATTAGCCCAATTACCCGATCGACCATAAATAATCCGACACTTCCTCTCTTTTTTTTTTCTTTTCACATAACCGCACAATTGACCCCACCATCCTCCTTCTCCCGATAACTCCCATGATTCTTCTTCCCCATAACTCCCTACAATCCGCTTAACTCTCTTTCTGCTGAATTGCAAATCCCATCTTCTTGCTCTCTTACGTCAACTTGCTCTTTCCCGAATGAAAGAAATCGACTTCAACCTCAATGTCTATATCAAAAAGGATCGCAAAAAAGGATCGGCTTCTTCTTCTCAGGTTGTTTGCCTGTAATTTTTTTTCATTCATTTAAATCAACTTTGGTTTTCGAAGAAAGGAGATACAACATCATCTAAATAGCCATATTTCTCAGGCTTCTTCTTCTCAAGTTGTTTGCCTGTAATTTTTTTTTCATTCATTTAAATCAACTTTGGTTTTCGAAGAAAGGAGATACGGCATCATCTAAATAGCCATATTTTTCATTCTAGCTATTGAAAAATTCCAACTCTCGAAGACAATTGAGGTAATATTTGCATTTTCTAAATTTGTTATGTTGTGCAATTGATATGTTGTGCAACTCTCGAAGACATTTGATATGTTGTGCAGTGCTATTCATGGTGACGGTTATGTAGAATGATAATGACTACGAGGCGAATTTGGAGAAACATTGATGAATCATGGTAATCTTAAGATTGGATGTCTTTTTTGGGCTCTTGAATGATTAATTGTGGAGATTTTGTCACAAATCTTTAACAGATTCTGGTGTTCATCCCTATTTGTCAGGTTTATTAATGTTTTTATTGTGATTACTAAACATGATTTTTCCCACGGAATTTCTTCCAATAATGCACAGGCATGTTTTGCCCTCTTTCCAAGCCGCGTCAACGCTAATTTTTATAATTGGGTGATTCGGCTTCTGCCATCAAAGTTGGTGATCTGATGGGGTGTGAATGGGTCGAGTGGATCGAAGCATTGTTTGGTATTCTTCCATAGCAGGCAGACTATCAAGATTTGAGGTGGCTGAAGGGAGGGTTGGTTAATTCGGCTATTCCAACACAATAGGCCCTGAGAACTACACCTTTGGGATGCTCTTCTTCAAAGATGGTTGCTAAGAGCTCTTTGATAGAATGGACTGCATATTCTTCCATTTGTGTCCCAATGGGAACAGAGACCAAAGGGACGAAGTTGCATTACATTCAAAAAAGAAAGTGCCTCTCTTAAATCGTCGGGTTGCATTTTGAAGTTAGGCAACCATCACCAATATCTAGGTATGAAGTCGCGGTATTATGGGAGTTTTAATGCCCGATCTTTTTATTTTGAGTGAGGTGAGTAATTTAGTATTATGTTTGGTGATGATGATTTGCATTTGTTTATTTTCTTATGAACATTTTCTTTCTATTATTCCGTTTACTCTGATTTAAGAGAGTTGGTGTTATTATCGGTCATAATAGATCACGGAAAGCCTTAGTGAGTAAGTTTAGTGCTTATGATAATTTTTTATGTTATAAATGCATAATTTTTCTTCTTCCTAATAATGATTTTGAGTAGCTACTCAATTTGTTTCTTTTTGTGATCGAGTTTTGCCTCTACATTCATCTTAAATTGAGCTACTCAATTTGTTTCCTAGCGACATATAAGGCGTCGAGAACTTTTGAGGTGCTTGGAATCAAAATAAGTCCAGTTGTGTTGTCTTTATTGTTGAGACTACATGGTTACGCTACTTTACCTTCCAAGGATGTCTTCTGGCGATAAGAGTAAGCGGAATTTGAGGTGCTTTTGGGGTATGTTGAATGCCATGATTTCATTTTGTCCTTCTCTTAAATGTTCTTTCCTATTTTTGAAAATTCGTAATTTTCGCGATTATGTATTTCGGTTTCATCCGTTCCTTTCTTATCTAGGGAATTGCTGCAAGGCTTAAGAATGAGAATCCGGGTAAAACCTTCTGATGATTCATATACTTTCCAGAATTTCACACAGCTTGGAGAGCATTAAATAAACGTCTTTTTTTGAAAGTATTATCCATGGATTAACATGTTTATCCCCTTCAACTGTCTTTCATTCCAATAAAAAAACAGAGCTTTTGGTGATTGAATGCTTCTACGCTCATTTATTCTGAGTTTCAAGTTGCATAAGCTGTGGTTTTAACCTTTCTTTAATGGATTTGATATTCTGTGCCACATTTTATTACAGTTTAGCGAGTTGTTTTTGCAACGAGAAGTTGAATGTTGTGCTTTTTCATCAATGCAAACATCACAAAGATATGTTTCTTCCTCAGCATTTTCTTCAATAGATAAAGGACCCCTGCAGGCCGAAGCGAGATCGTGGTTCTGCAAATCACCATCTTCTTGCTCTCTTACGTCAACTTGCTCTTTCCCGAATGAAAGAAATCGACTTCAACCTCAATGTTTATATAAAAAAGGATCGCCAAAAAGGATCGGCTTCTTCTTCTCAGGTTGTTTGTCGGGGACGGACTTCTATTGCTCTAACTTTGAGTTTGTGCAGGTAAAATGAGAATAAATAACCCCTTTCCCTTTCTTGGATGCAACCGTGGGGTTAGGTGGAAATTATGGAGTGGCTATTAGTTCTTACCAACCATTTGAATTATAAAGATTCCATGGCTGTACATAATTCAGAATCAATGGATGTAGATAATTCAACAAGTAAAGCTGGCATAATCATACAGGCTAAAGCTATTTCTCCATTTGACCAGAAGAAAGAAAGAGGTTAATGGTATTTCCAGTGAACTACGTCATTGTTTAGTCTAAATGAGTAGATCTGTTGTTTTGTATTTCTTTTTAAATGACCGTTTGATTATATATGATTTTATATGATTCTAGCTGTTTGAGGCATGTAATATCCTGATAGTTAGAGAGGATTGAGGAGTTACTACTCCTGGCTCATGACAGATTGTATATGCCGTTGCATTGCTCAAAAGTGAAATTACTTTTTCTCGAGTTTTGTCATGCTACTGGGTTGTGGATCTCATCTTTTTGTTTTGGTACCCAAAAATTTTCTTGAATTGTAGTTTGACAAGATAAGGCGACAAGAATGTTGAAGGTGATGATAGCAAGTGACACATCCTTTCCCTGCCTTTCATTTTCTCTGCCTTTGTTGAGGTTTCAATCTCAAATTATCTATGCACTCATGTCATGAATCTACCTTTCTTTGTTCCTTCTTGAATAATTATTTTTGAATGATTATCAATTCTTTGTTGATATTTTCCCTGAAAGCTTCGGTAAAATAAGGTTTCCTATTTATGGAATTTTTTCTTTGTTGCGCAGAATCGGACAATGCTGGCATATAGGTGGCGGTGGATCTGTTGTTAATGTCTCAACTGGGATTTTTAATTCTCAGGTCAATCATGGAAATTGTGGGCCTATGCAGTCCTATGACATCAAGAGGAAATCTGTTGCCAAGACTCCAGTCTTTTACCGGTCGGAGCAGGCTGAGAAAAGTGGGAATGACTTTAGGCTATGTACATCTTAAAGAGTTCAATGCATTTGCCAAAAAAGATTTACTTACAGGTAAATTGATCTTCGTATGATCAATTCAATGTTCGTGCGGATGTCTCATATATAATTAACTCATAGTTGACTCACTGGTTATGATTGCTAATTCCAGAGGCTTATTCAGTTGTATCTAGGCATATTGTCTTTGTTTTTAATAAGGAGATTTTGCCTTCTTAGCAATTCATTTTTTTCCCATCTATTACGAATAAGCTGGTCAAAGTAATCTTTGCAAAGGACCTATATTGTGTTCTATATTAGTTAGTCTCATGAGATAAGCGTTTGGTCGTTTTCTCAAAGCAAAATAATTTTCTGTAGGCACGTACTCTTGATGATTTAGGCCTTCGGCTATAGGATTAGCGAGGGAACAACTTAGTGACATGATTAAGAGAAATTAATGTAGTGAACTTTGCTTTTTTTATTTTTAAACTCCATTAAAGAGGGCTGATTGATTACGTCTGCCGGATATATGGAAGTTTTAAAGTGTAAATCGCTTTTAATCCAAATACAATGGACTTATGAAAATTGAGCAAAGATTGACATTGGTCATATGATCTGTGTCGATCAAATCAACTGTGTGCTCTTTGTGGTGCTCGATCTTATTGAACATTTCAACGGGAGTTGTTATGTATATAGATGTTCCTAATTAGGGGTGGTTATCTTTTTTATTTACTATTTATTTTCAGTGTTTACGTTCCTCCGTGCATTGCATTGGGTTTCTACTAGTATAATATATGAGGAGAGGATTTAAACCAATTACCCGCTTTGACCCGCTCCAAACCCGACCCAAACCCAAAAATATGAAAAATATGAAGGAAAAAAAAACCTACCTTAATTAGAAAAATCAATTAAAATTTAAATTCCCACATAAATACCCTATCTTTCCCAATCTTCCCTAAGCTCACATTCAACTCATTTCAACTAAAATTTGATTTCCCAATCTTTCTCAATCTCACATTCATCTAATTTCTTATTAGAAAATTCGGCCTAAGAACATTGTAAGAATTAAAATTTGATTCAATCATTCCATTGGCAACTCACTTCATTCAACCATTGCAAGGCATGATTTCCCAATCTCATTTCAATTACAAAAATCAATTAGAATTTGATTCAACCATTCCATTGGCATCTCACTTCATTCATCTCATTTCATATTTTTGTTATTTTTTTTAGTGTTTAAGCTGAAAATCATAAATTCCATTGGTATCTCACTTCATTCAACCACTGCAAGGTACGAATTTTTGGATTTGCGTTTTAATTTTATTTGTACATATTTTGGTTTTTTTTTTAGGGATTAAGCTGAAAATCATATTGTTCGGGTTTAGGCTAATTTTTTTGTTGTTTTTTCAAATAAAAAATCACATTCATCTCATTCCGTATTAGAAAATTTGGCATCTCAATTCATTCAACCATTCCATTGACATCATGGCTAAAAAAATGGCGGATTTATTTAAAATTTTGTTTCCATTCCATTGGCATTCTGGCTTAATAAATGGCGAGTTTTTTTTAATTTTTTTCCTTTGTCATTCTTTATATGTACTTGATTTGTGTAGACATCAAACTCGTGCAAGGTACAAATTTTGGATTTGCGTTTTAATTTTATTTGTACATATTTGTTATTTTTATGGTTTAAGTGAAAATCATATCGTTAGGGTTTCGACTAATTTTTTTTTTTTCAAATAAAAATGTCGGATTTTTATAAATATTTCTTCTTTTGTCATTCTTCATATGTAATTGATTTGTGTAGACATCGATCTAGATCCTTGCAAGGTAAGAATTTTTGGATTTACGTTTTAATTTTATTTGTAAATATATATATTTTTTGGGGTTTAAACTGAAAATCATTGTTAGGGGGTTTAGGGTAATTTTTTGTTATTTTATTGAATAAAAAATAGCGGATTTGTTTTAAAACAATTTCTACAAATTTTTGAATTTGTGCTTTTTAGTTTTTTTTTAGGGTTTAAGTTGAAAATTATATTTTTAGGGTTTAGGTTAATTTAAAATTGGAATAATTTAAAAATATAGGAAAAGAATATGTCATTTAATGCAAAATATTCTCATATTAAATAAGTCCTATAAATTAGCCATCCTAATTAATATCAAATATTCTTAAATTTATGGCACTTAATGCGAAATATCACATTAAGTTTTTTTTGAATGTCACATTAGGTTATAATATTTACTAAATGATAAATTTAATTTTCCCAATCAATTAAAAATATTATAACATTAAATAACATTTTGATAAATATATAAACACAAATATGTCATTTAATATTATATATAGATATTAAATACACCACTTATAACTTATCCATCCCAAAATAATGTCAAATATTCTTAAATTTATGTCATTCAATGTGAAATATTTTTAATTAAAGTATAATATTTAAAAGTAATATACTGAAATTCGATTTTTCTACTAAATATCCTCTCACTCTAATCACACTACTTACACTTCACATTAATTACAAAATTTGACTTTTAAAATTTTATTATCCTAATAAATAATCTATCTCTCCAATGACGCTATTTAATGACACTATTTCTTGTTCACACTTAATACAAAAATTTGACTTTATCAAAATTGATTTTCTAATAAATAATATCTCTCTCAGTCACACTAATTACAGGTCACACTAACTACAAAATTTAAATTTTAATAATATAATTTTCGTAATAAGATAAAAAGAGTTCAAAAAGAGTGTGTGGTAACTCATTTCCTAAAATGTCATAAATAAATAAATAAAATATAGGTAAAAAAAGATAGTAGTAACTCATTTCCTAAAATGTCTCTATAATAAATTACAGGAATAAATAGTCAAATCTCATAAATAATAAAAAAAGAATAGAAGTAAAAAACATGTTGAAAAAAAAAATGATTGTAGTAACTTCTTTCCTAAAATGTCTCCACAATAAATCCCACAAAAAATAGCCAAAATCTCATAAAAAAAAAACAATAGAAGAAAAAAAAAATACGTTGAAAAAAGAGGGTGTAGTAACTCCTTTCCTAAAATATCTCCACGATAAATCAAAGAAATAAATAGCCAAATCTCATTAAAAAAAATAGAAGGAAAAAAAAGACGTTTTCTTTTCGAAAAGTAAAAAAGAAGAAACAAAACGTTAAATAAGGAGAGAATAGTATGTTGTTTCTTAAGTAAATTAAAATTCTTTCTCTTCCTCAATCAACATAATCAGTTTCAATTCTTTTAAATTTAAATTAATAAATAGAGAAATCTTATAAAAAATAGAAGAAGAAAAACACATTGAAAATAGAGTGTAGTAACTTCTTTCCTAAAATGTCTCCACAATAAATTCCTACACATGTTTTTTTCCGAATGGTAAAAAAATAAAACGTTGAAAAAGAAGGTGTAGTAACTCCTTTCATAAAATGTCTCCATAATAAATCCCATGAATAAATAGCCAAATCTCATAAATAAATAATAGAAGGGAAAAAAACATGTTGAAAAAAGTGAGTGCAATAACTTCTTTCCTAAAATGTTTCCACAATAGAAGAAAAAATAAATAGAAGAAAAAAAAACATCTATACTTCTATACATATTTAGGAAAGAAAATAAAATCAATTTTGACCCAAACCCGGTAATTACCCACTAGACCCGCTCCAAACCCATGAATAAATAAGTAAAACAGGGGGAAAAATATGTTGAAAAACAAGAGTGTAGTAACTCCTTTCCTAAAATGTCTCCATAATAAATCACAACAATAAAAACCAAAGCTCATAAATAAATAAATAAAATAGAAGTAAAAAAACATGTTGAAAAAGGAGAGTGTGGTAACTCATTTCCTAAAATGTCATAAATAAAAGTGTTTGAAGGTTGAGGCTGAAGGAGAGTCCCTATAAATGGCACATGATCCACATACAAGTGTTTTACTATATTGTGTCATTTCAAGTGTTACCGAACGAGAAAAAAAAAACTTTTTAACCGTGGTCAATAATAAGTTTTAATAGATTTCGTTTAATACATGTTGAAAACCCGATAAATTTAAACTTAGTATATTTAGTTTAAAGGTTTGTAGAGGCACAGCGTTTTTTTTCATTTTTTCATGGGTGCGTTAAGTGAGATAATTTGAAAGGATGTGTTTATGATTTCTTATAGAAAAATGTTTTGAGAGGGTTTGGGATTTCTCAAGCACAATTCAGGCATTTTTATTGTTTAAGTTGGGTTTAGGGACATGCTGAGGTGAGAGAGAAGGGTAAGGTGAGGCTAGGAGATGGTGTACATTGGTAAGAGGGAAGTTATGGGTAGAGGTAGTGTGTTTCTTACATATGTTGTTTTTCTTTTGGAGTCAAAACTAATCTTTTTCACGAGTTAATCGTTTTAAATATATTTTTCTTAAGATAACCAAAGTATAATGTGTTGATAGATAACACATTATTCAAGTTCTTTGTGATATGACATTGCATGTCTAACTTAATATTATCAATCTTCACACAATTAAATTCCAATATTTTATGTTTTATATTGTTATCGCTGCGTGCATGCATTTGGTTTTTGACTATTATATATATATATATATATATATATATATATATATATATATATATATATATATATATATATTCGAACCTACATACATTATGTGTATATTTAATTAATCAACATAATTAATATCTTGTATTATATTTATTCATAATAAATAAATACCACCAATTTACTACTATAACCTTTATAGTCTTGAGATAAAACCTTCCTTATTTGGTTATCAACTATAACCACATTTTAATCCGACTTGATGTTCATATGTGTGTGACCCGATAGGCTTCCTAATATGTTGGCCGTAGACACAAAGTGCAAATTACGAAAATGCCCTTCATACCTAACGATCACGGGATAGCGTCTAGCAACACACCATGACCCCCAATCATCGGAAGAGTCAAATGCAATGACTACTACCTTTCATGTGAAAGCGATTCTTTCGTTTAAATTATAATCCTACGCAATAATAATAATATCCATACGATCGTATCTCGAAGTGTCAATACATTAACGATCGTATCTTATAATCCTGGATATCATGCTCTCTCGAATAACATATTTACTCTCACTTTTGCAAAGATTCACGAGAGTAAGACATTCCTTATAAGAAGGCCCTTTCGGATATTCACCCCTACTAATAAGTGCACGCGATTTCGGACGACCGCACATGTATACTCCGCATGCTTGATTATCACACCCAATCATCCGCCGTATGATCGCCCATGGCTGGCTGGAAACCTCAATAGTGTCAAAGCATGAAAATCCACACCGTGATGCCATGTAGACTCGGTCATAAGGATAATTACAAAATCGCCACATAGTGTGACACTTAATGTAAGTGGGTCGATCTAACGTCGCATTCTCTACAATACACGTCACGCATACCGGTCAAGTATCTCTACACTTCGATAGAGCGAGATCTATCTCGCGCCTTAAAGGCGAAGACATCTAATACGTGCTAGTCTGTTTGTACTATCAATTGCATGTTTAATAGTACATAAGCCTTGAGACATTTAAGTGTCAAACTTATTAAAGTGATTAGAGATCTCATCAACCATAATCGTCTATCATGGTTTCTCTATCACAGTTTAATACTAAGGACGTTATCATATAACGATTCATAATTGGTTCTTTAAAAGAACAAATATATGACAACAGAAAAGCCATTTAATATATTTATAAACATAAAGAAATAGTAGAAATGATCCGACCGGTCGGATCCGGTCGGCCGATTGGGTTTAGGACACTATTTCAACAATCTCTCACTTGGCCTAAAACCAATCACTCGCACACATAAGACCAAGTTGAAACACAAGAATCTCATGAAATACTTGCAACCAGACCTAGCCGAGAACGGATCACTATCTGTGGGGACTCAGACTATCTTCATATCATGTTTTAAATGACCAAGTCAAAGGAACCGCCTCAACACACACATGAATCTCCGACGAGACCCTGGTCCTTGCTTCAATCAATGAATCCACTTACTATATCAGCTATATAAAAAAGGTGTAAGAACCGTCTAAGGTTTAGAAATAAACCTCATAGACTCATGTACTGCTCCCACTGCGCCTCTAAAGGCACTACTGTGCTTTGGCTTATTTGTAGAATTTACAGTGACCCATTGCCAAGAACATTTCCAGCTCACTGTATCACTTAATCAACATGACTGCAAACCCAGTCAATAGCTCGCACTCGCCTTTATAAGACTCAGGATACACGTCTGTATATCTATATTTATCTGATTCCAAGTTTTAACAAACTAGGAAACCATCCTTAACTTGTTTAAGGATATTCTTGACACCAGATTTACTTTCATACTAGCTCATGACTCTTCATTGACTACGAATATCTGGCATCACTTTTATGATGGTTCCTATCGCAGTAGCAAAGGAAACCTCCATAAGCATCATCTTTTACCTTATCTTTAGGACTAACGTCTTAACAAAGATAGATCTTGAGAACACCGGCTAGCAGTATCTTCTGTCGCGATCTATGCTAAACTCTTTTAGCATCACATCTATATAGGTAAACTATAAACTAACAACTGTTACATCTATATAATCTAATTCAGATATTATGGCTCCTGGCCATATCTCTCAATCTTGCCTTTTAAACATTCCTTCATAAGTCATGATATTTTCATTCTTCAAGATGAACATACCAACAGCCTTTTTAGGCTTGAGGTTATCTGAGACTTCTGAGAACTTTGTGTGCACCTGCGGTGTTTCTACACCTCTTATTTATCTGGCGCCTGCTCATGTTCCAATAGTTGAATATATCTTTGTGGTTCTCAAACTCTTTTGAGATCTAATTTACTCCCACTATTTCTTTTGGAAGAAACACTTCCTTTAGAAGATAACATGTTTAGAGACAAACACATTTTGCTCCACGGACAAGTAAATAATATCTAGCATACTTGCAAAGATATTCCACAAAGTTGCATATATCGTACTAGGCTCCAAGCTTTTCTGACTTTGCCTATGACAACTTCAAATCATCGGTTAAGATAGATTCGACATTATCCCCTTCCATATCTAATATGGAATTTATTTAACCTTTATTCTTTGGAACTCGGTTAAATATAGGGCACTATCCCGAAATGGGTAAAGGATATACATGATGGCTTGCGTCACACCTTTATCATATAAAGTGTTGTTTCCATTTTAGGAACACAATTTAATTGCATATCCCAAAGATGATATCCTTCAAGGGAGAATCTGATTTTATTTCAGACGACTTCTGAAACACCATTCAGGTATTAATTCCTTCAATCCAATTGGAGATTAATTCCTAAGTAGTGCATCAATCTCATATTCATACTAGCTCGAACTGCTCGGACTTTCCGAATTGTTGTACTTCAATAAGTACATTCAACTTTTTCTAAAAATAGTCCAAGAGAGAGAGATAAACAGTTATTTATGGTATAAATTGCAATAAACAACAAACATCAATATGTTTGGGCTCTAGTCAATTTTCTAGATTTCATAACCATTTCATAAAATGGTATTTTAATAATCTTTGGATAAGATACCTATATCCCACATGATTCATAATCACATGATTCAGCATCATTAGAATGACGTTTGATTACACGCATCCCTTCCATAGAGACTGTGTCTAGAACAGCCAAAAAATCAAGGATAACAGCCATATAAATGTTTAGTTGAGATTTCATCACTCATATCAACTATATGGTGACAATAATCTAGCATGTTAGATTCAGTGACTGTTCAACCTTATCGGAGTAACATTTATTCCTTACAATTGAATTTGTCCATTAAATCCTAAAGCATGGTTGAAAATATGTTCTTCATAAGAACCGAAACATAATAACGTTTATTTAGTTCCTTTATCAGTTTACCAGATTCAGAATACAATACCGAAAATGTCGCAACGTTTGCTTCACTTTCGTTTCTAAGTGTATTCTGTATTTAATCGTTTTAATTTAATCATACTCGTAAGATATCATATATCTAAGAATTGACTTGAACTTAGATAGATTATCTCAACATACTTGCCTAGAATAGAGACTTCAATAATTTCTCTATTTGAGCACACGCCCTAACTTTCCTTTTTAATCCTTTGAGCACTTGCAAAAAAATTCTTAGTGTAGTCTTCATAACACTTTAGAAAGACCACAAGAGCTATGTCTTTTATTTCCTTTCATAAAGAAAATCTAAAGTTTATTAAATAGTTTATTTAACCTTTTGAATCATATTCAAAACATGAACTATTTAATTTACCTTCAAGCAATGATTAAAGAATTAAGTCGTTACTAAATCTTAAAATTTTGAAATCAACCTTTCCAAAATTCGATGTGGTCATTCACATTCAACATTTGAATTAATTGTCATCGTATGACAGAATGATCATATTGGATCGTATCCAATATATGATTAATTCGTTGAAACTTATTTCAAGTGATTTAATCATATTATGAGCTTCCATTTTCATTAATAATTAAAGTCTTGGAGCACTTTATCAAATATGTAGTCTCCTTGTCTCTAACTACTATAACGGGGTTGCTTGTGTCATTGCTTATTTTAAAAGGATTAAAATTACTTGACCATACTTGAAAACGTTTCTCCAAAGGTAACAGTTATAATTTAGTTTTTTACTAATCGAGAATGAAAACATAAATATTAAGTTTGCTAAAACCACAACATAGAATAAAGATAAAAGAGTGTTGTTGTTTATACACGCAAAATAAAAAATGGTCTTTTGGTTTATAATTTTGCTCCCACTAGTCAAATACTCCCAATTGACTTTCAAGAATCTTTCAAAAATGATTAGAGATCTCATCAACCATAATCGTCTATCATGGTTTCTCTATCACAGTTTAATACTAAGGACGTTATCATATAACAATTCATAATTGGTTCCTTAAAAGAACAAATATATGACAAATGAAAAGCCATTTAATATATGTATAAACATAAAGAAATAGTAGAAATGATCCGACCCAGTCGGATCCGCCCAACCAATTGGGTATAGAACACTATTCCAACAGACTATAGAAAATATTGAACAATTTTAGACTAGTTCTCACTGCAAAGATGACCTCAATAGCGGAAAAATAGAGATTTTGTCTAAGCTAAGGTGAGACTATCATATTCTCAAGTTTCCTTTGAAGCGAGACATTAATTAACCACATTTTTAATGATGCCAAAAGAGGAAGGTGAAAGTGGCCCTAACAAAAATATAGTTGACAAAGAAAGAAGCCAGATTTCAAAATATAATGGGAGAAACTGTACAACATGAGTGATATGCATAATAACCCTACTACCATTACCCACCACCCACCGCTCCTACCCCAGCAAATCGACACCTACCCTTTTAACCGATAATACGACAACGCACGTTATATTGGACAATAAAATGAATTTCTCGAAATAAAATATGGGAGAAACAAATATCAAATGCGTAATATTCAAGTGCTATATGAGGTTTCGAAAGAGCCATTGAAACAAAATTGTTTGAAATAAAGCACTAAGTTCTCCCAAGTCTCGAAAATATCTTTTTGAGTAATATGAGTATCATATCGAGACTGAGACAAATAAAGAGAAATATGCTTAAATGTCCATTCTTAGAAGAGAATATGACTAATACTATATTCATTGGTTATGCTACGATATGTGTATCAGATTATATAAGTTGCATCATGTTATTCAAAGTCCATTCAATGAAGTGAATGCGACTGAATTAAAATGATACATCAATCCGTTCCATGAAGCCAACATGACAAAATAAAATTATTTTGGGAATATCAATTACTGTGGTCATATCCAAATGAGACAATGGATGAATCAATATTGAATTATCAACCTCCATAAATGATTATCTAAATTCCCCGAAGTCCCCCTACCATTTAGCCGTTTATAGGCCAGTAGAGTTATTCACTTTATTTGAGCGCCCACATGATATAGCTAAGTGCCTTACCAAGAATGTTACGGTGTTTAGTCTTTTAACTATGCACATACGTTTATTATTAATTGTTAACTAGCCACCTAAGTATTTTCAAGTAAGCTCCCACACTCCACTACTCTCTTTCCTAGACCATTAGACACAGACAAGGCCTAGCACATACACAGACATTGATGAATACTAATTCATCAAAGAAAAGAACGTTCAAACTCTGGCTTCAAATAAGAAAAGAGAGGAAAGCAAAAGACAAAAGACAATATCCAAATGATCTTCTTGATCATCAATCGGTTTTCAGTTTTGAGTAGATAATCGGAATCATGGTGAAGAGATCGTCGTTTTGGTAGCAAGGTTTCAGAGTTTCGTAAAGGTATGGTTTTGGCTCTAAATCTAGAACCTTGAAGATTAGATCTTGTTTTGGTGTTCTAATTGATCAATTTGTAGTTTAGATTGTTTAGAAAACCTGTGATCACAATTATTTAGGTTTAGTTGTTGATCAATTAGGTTTGAGTTGGAGTTCTAAGAGTGCTGCAGATTTCTTGAAGGTTTGGCTTTGGTTTTGCTTGCTAATAAAGTAAGAGGCTCTTCCTAATGCTTAATTAAGGTTTTATTATGATAGGGTTGAGTTTTGACATGTTTTGATGTTAGAAATTGTGCTTAAATGTTGTAATTAAAGTGCGAAGTGCTATGGTATGATATAGTACTGTTTTTTGCTATTTTTCTCGTAAATTGTTGTTAAATTGATTGGAAAAGGGTTAGAGATGGTGCACAATGGAAAAATGCAGAAAAGTGCTCCCAGGTGTCGTAGGCCGTAGCCTATGATTTACAGGCCGTGGCCTATCAGATGCTAAGAGTTCAGAATATTCTGCAGGTGTCGTAGGCCACGGCAAGGCAATTTTAAGCGATGAATACGGTGAATTTAAAGAAAAGTACAAAAACAAGTTCAAGTTATTCATGCATAGAAATATAAGAGAACCCTTACAGCTATTTCTGAATGAGATGATGATTAATGTTGTTATTAGCCAAATCGAAGAAGGACAATAATTACAGACTGAATGTGCAAGCGCTTAAAAATGTAATGAGTAATCTGCAATCTGGACCCATGAGATTGGCCTGAATGATCCAGATGCATTGGAACATGCTTGGGCAACATGGAAATTAGTACATACTCATTTCTCTTTTGTTCAATTAGGCAGAAGAAAGAGACAACAATTAGAACAACACATGATTGAAGAAGTTCATAAGAAGCAACTCAGCTAAAATGATATATAGGTTGAATACCTTTACTTTCAGTACTTTACAACTTTTAGAAGGATGGTAATAAGTTTCGAACCAACTTTTAATGAAATTTGAACATTATGATTTAGTTTTTATCTTTTTGCCTGATTTATTTAAGTGAGGGTTTTGACATCATCAAAAAGGTGGAAATTGTTGGGATGTTTTCATCCAACCCATTTATTTTGATGATGTTCAAGCTAATTGTTATAGAAATAAGCAAAATGATGTTTATGTTTTCATAGACTTAATGTATATGATTCATTTAAAGTTTGAATATTGTATAGGTTAATTCAAACGAGCACTGAAATAGTCATCTGATTAGGTTTTCAGTAGATTAGGGTGTTCTAAAATTTCAGCAGAGTACAACGAAGATAAAAATTGAATTAGAAGAGTTACTCGGATTAGAAGACTGAGGTTTCAAACTCAGTTTGAAAGACTTATAGACAAGTTACTTCAGGTAAGTCTTGTGATGGCCTAAAGTTAACTTAAAGTATGATGATCTTTATTTTGAAAATGTCAGCATAGTGACTTAAACTTTACATCTGGTGGAACTATTCTGGTAATCAGCTGAGTGATGGCCAGCTGATAAGTGTATCCAAGTCTGTGAAAGTCAGCTGGGAAGTCTGTTGAGTTTCGTTTGGTGACAGCAGTCTGCTGGAAGACAATTTGTTGGAAGATAGTCTGCTGGGGATCAACAGAGTGTTTTGGATACAGCTGAGTTCTACGTCTGGGCAATGATCAACTGAGTGGGTTCAGCAGAGTGGTCATTTATGGCAATCTGACAAAGATTCTTGGCGGTTAGGGTTTAGGGATTTGTGCCTATAAATACCAATTGTATTGATCATTGTACAGTGCGTGTAATCCATCTAAAATTTAGTGCATAATAAAATATCTTTTTTTTGTCCATGGAGTAGTCGGCACAACGCCAAAAACCACGTTAAATCTTGTGTTCTTCTTGTTTCTGTTATCTCGTGTGATTGTTTAATGTTAGATTGCATCTGTTAATTATCTATCTTGCATCGAGGATTCCCTATCTGTTATAACAAAAAAATTGGTGTATTCGGATCACATCAATCAAGATCATATGATAATATGAAAACAGCTCGGAAGACAAATATTCAGCTGAGCAAGAGAATAAAGACGAAAAAACTCAGACAAGAAAATTCAGATAAGTAGAATTTTGATGATATGTATATGGAATTTAGATTTGAAGAAGACTAATTCAAAGAAATGAAGATGCTATGCATCGGAATTTGAATTATGTGACAACCATCAGAGCAAGAGGAAATCATGGAATTTGATCAAGTCACGCAAGAAGAAATCAAGGATGAAAAATATGGAATTACACAGCGCGTAAAATTGTCAAAGATATCCAAGAATCATGGAGATACATTATTGATGGGTACTTTCTAGGTGTCCAACATTACCGGCGGTGTATCGGGTAAATTGTAGTCTAGTAAGTGGTCAAGGTCGTATCCACAAGGAATGTGAGGTTAAATACCAATTAGCTATTATTATCTTGATTCAAGTCGCAATTAAACGAGAAAGTAAATGTTCAAACCTCTACTATTAATGGATAATCAAATGGTAAAAAGACCTAACCAAGGCAATTTCATTGATCAAGCAACCTCTTATAGCATCTTAGGAACGATTACCGACCGACCTTCTAATGATGTTGAAATGTGTGAAACAGTGCACTCCAAAGCTAACAACATCCCCTCATACGAGTGTATGAAGTCGCACTATGCCTCCTCCTTGGCCTAAGAACCCTAGACCAAATGATTCGACATGATAAACACTTGAATGCAAGAACTAGTAAACTCCCCGGATAAGAAATTGAACTCCAATAAAGGTCAACTTTACCTTCTGGTTCTCCTACCTCTTTCCCACACCTAATATCTCCGTTCGGTGTCCACTAAGTGTGTGTGTGCAAGAATTGGTTAATTACTCCAACACAAACAAACCATACAATGAAAGTAGGAAAAGAATCAACACAAATGAAACTAAGATATATGAACAATCATTCCCAATCAACCATAAGAGATTAACTATCACAACTACATCACATTGGCTAGTGTGGAACTAGCCACTCATAGATATGAACACCAACATGTCAAGGTTAGTATGCATATCAAGGAGAACAATTAAGACAAAGTAAAGCTAAGAATTTACGAATCACAAGCTATGAACTTGAAAAAAAAAAACTTTCATTCAACTTCAAAGAGCTTCAATGGAGTTTGATACACAAAAGTGATAGTCTTGCTCCAACCAAAGTAAGCCAAAAGATCAAACTAAGAATTCTTAAGGTTTAGAATTGCATTTTTAAGAGCTAAATATTAGTGAATTTGGCTAGCAGAGCCTTGAGGGTGGGGGTGCCTTCAAGATGAGTGAGAGAGTGGTAGTTGAGTGGTATTGCAAAAAGGAGTAACTGAGCTCTTTTATTTTGCTGAATTCGGATTTCCGGTTTCAGCCGGACAGATCTCGGTTTGAACCGGTGCTGACAATGTAGTTGAGATCTGACATCATGCCTTAAATGCTTCAGCTGAAACAATTTTGAATTCCGGTTTAAGCCGAAGATGTTTCGGTTTGCACCGGATACACAGAAAACCTTTTGTTTTCTCTTGAATGCTACACGGTGTGCACCGGCCGAATTTTGGTCTAAGCCGGATAAATAACAAAAGTGAAGATCCTCCTCTTGATGCCTAGATTGCTTTTCAAACACTTATTAAGCTTGAATATCTCCCAAGATTCAAGCTCCAAGCCTCGGTATCTGTGTTACAAGACAAATACACGAAGATACCACAGGTAAATCTGATAACAAAATTAGGCTAATAAGCCTCAAAATATGCCAAAATGATTAGTTTTAATAATATTTACTATATACAAGAAATGGTCTAGTTCATCACAATATTAGCTCAATTTGATACGAAAACATCACTAAACGCTCAAGAAATGGGAATAAAACATAGTAAAATGCATCATCTGGTTGACTTACATCAACCACTACCACTTAGCTTTTGGTCGTGCTAGAGCAATTAAGCGACAAAACAACTAGATCCACAAGTTAGTGAAATGCAATAGCAAGATATGAGAGCTCAACTAGATGATGCAACCTATTTGAATTACAGAAACATGTTAACCGCAATCTAAAAGAGTAGTAGAGTGTGTGTGTGTGTGTGTGTGAATATTATTCAAACTTGTTATCAAGCAATCAATCATGAAATTACGCATGCCTCACTCATAAGATATAACTATAAGCTTAAGAATGATATCAATCTCCACTAATTAGGCATTCGGAGTCAAAGAGTTAGGTCAGGTAGTTGACAAAATGGCTTGTAACGTTTGGGCCCAGGTAATTGGCTAGCTGAAGGGATAATAGGATAATCAAAGAGAATAAAGCAAGATAGCAAGAATCTACAGCTTCATCTCAATGATCAAGTACCACTCCAGTTAGTTATTTCTCAACTTAAGTTACCAAGATTTATGAAATTGAGCTCCAAAATTGCCTTAAATGTATCATTATTTATTGCTTCATATTTTCATTCTACTTGAGCTTCTCTTAATTGAATTTTTTTTTTGTAAAGGTGGCCAAACACCAATGGTTTCCGAATGTGATAAGATGTTGTCTCAACTTGTGCCAACTAATGTCGTCCAACTATTAGTTTCAAAGCTTCCACCCATACAATCCATAGAAACTTGCTAAACTTGCGGGATGCCAAGGAACATGAGACCAAAATTAGCCTATGGGTCGGATTATAATGAGGTTAATCATGAATGACTATTTCGATTGGGGTCTCGCCACTCTAACAAGGCTGAGATGGGGACAAAAAGGGAAATTTATGTTCGGGAAGGCCATTTGGCTATGGTCGAGTCAAAGTTATGCCAAAAATCGTCATCCCTACTCCGATTCCAAACACATCTTATTTCTCCTCGAATGAATACCAAGCTTAAGTAATAGGTACAAATAAGAGTATGCTTGCACAATTGCGTGAAAGATTGCATGTTAACAAAAGATCGGAGTATACGTTCACAAAAATTTCACACTACACTCAAAGATATGCAATTAAAATGTACTCATAATTCGTCAAAGTTGCTCGCCTTGTTGGGGAGCTCATTCTTTCAATCACAAAATCCTAGCTCATGTCAAAAGGGGTTTTGTCAAGCTTAAAAATGCTTGAAAATGATCAAAATTAAGCGTTTAGTGAAATTACCCGTTCTTGAACTAACTACGTCTCCACTCCCCACTAACGAACTTGCATTGTCCTCAATAGAAAGTGAGTAGTAAAGATGTAGGTAGGAAAACAAAGAGGAAACATAAGGAGCGAAGATAGTGATGAATTAGTGCAAAAGTGTGGTCGGTGTGAACCTAAAATGTGTCGGCATAAACCGAAATGTGCAAAATATAGTGGTGTGCGAAGTGGGTACGGTGTGGGCCGGGGTGATATCGGCATAGACCGGGATGATCACGGCGTAGACCGGGACGAGTACGGTGTAGAGCGGAATGATCATAAACTTAGGTCTGTGAAACTTGCTTGCATCGAATGAGGGTGGCATGCACCGATTCTCTCGAAAAGGAGAATCTATGTATGCCAACCAAAGTTGGTGTAAGCCAAAGGATGTAGCACAACTTAAGGAACTAGGGGGATGCATGCATGGGGTAAACCGGGAAACAGGCATCACTAAAGAAGGAGCTCAGCATAGATGTGACAAAAGAGAAGATTAACCGGGAAACCAAGTGAATAAAACATGCAAACCATTAGTTCATCAATAAAATCAAAGTGCCACAAGAACATAGTGAATCGAAAGGGAAAGGGAAATCGTTTTCTAACAACATTATTAAACAACATAAACTAGCACATAATTGGCACAACACAATCAACAACTCCAAACTCAATCAAGATCACCGGATCTCGGCAGAGGAAGAACTATCAGGCAAATCATAGGGAAGGAGCGCAGACTTGGACAGACGGCTAGGAAAGATCACATCATCGGGAAGCGATGGCACACCTGCCATATGAGTACAAATATGAGAAAATAGTCAGGAAAAAGGCATGAGTTGGCAAAAATTCCTCCTGGACTTGGCAAAACAAACAGCCGCACACTGAATGAGAATGTCCCAATCAATGACCGTGCCAACCTTAATGGCATACAGAAGTAGCAACTCATCATCGGTAATCTATGCAAAGTTGGGGGTGGGCAAGACGTGAGAATTGATATAGTGTTTCCAAGCCCTCATAGCGGTGGATAAGTCATACACATCAAAATCAAGATCCGGCCTTCACTCACGCGGAAGTAAAATAGAAGTAGCCTCGGAAATCCTGAAAATCAAACCACTCATGTTGTCAAGGTTCCAAGCATCCTCATAATGGCTGTGGGGCCGTGCCTGCTCCTGCGGGAAGGAGAAATCGTCATTGATCGCAAGAGGGGTGAATGGAACAAGAACTCTACGGATGGATAGAAAGTTGGTGGCCTTCAAGGATGGGGTCTCAGACAAAACAACATAAAACTCATGCACCATGGTGATATTGATGCGGCCACGAGGAGCTCGAACAAATCTTTGCCATCCTCCCCACTCAATGTGATATTCGGCCCAGTCCTCGATCTTTCGGGTGTTTAAACCTTTCTCAAACTGAATAGGCGAGTGAAGGTGGTTATCATGGTAGCAGGTGCAAGCGATTTCAGACCCTTACTAAATGATGCATGGTGGGGCACGTGGAATATTTGACTCAGGAGAAGAGGGGTAAGGAGAGTCGGGGGGTGAACAGGTGGCAGAAAATGAAGGTGAAGACATGGTGGAGTAAAGGTAAAGATAAGGGGAAAAGAAGAAAGAAGGTGGAAATACGGAGTAATGTTTGAAATAGGGTTTAGAAAATTGGTTGAATGAATAAATAGGGTGGAAGAGGAGAAAAGACAAGGAGTCCAATCGAATTAGTCCACTGCAGTGCGTCCGGCACAAACCGAAAAGGTTTCAGTGCAGTTCGGATCTGAAAAGCTGACCTAGATTCCATGAATGACAGTGTGCAGAGGTGCAGTGCTTAGGTCTTCCGGCGCAAACCGAAAAAATTCTGACGCAAACCGGATATTCATGAAAAGTGTCTATGTGGGTGCTATTCCGGTGCGAACCGACATGGTCACAGTCTGCGCCGAAATAGGTAAAAAAAACAGACTCAGTAGCTAAAAGATTTCATGCCAAATCCAAAAGACGCAAAACCACCAAACAATGAGCTAGGCACAGGTAATGCAACAAGGATGATGGGGATAATGGCAGATCAAATCGTGAAACCAAACTACTAGAAACACACAAGAGTGCACTGGCACAAATAGCTAGCATGTTCAACAAAGTAGCAAACAACATTCCCAATCGTAGCACACACACCACAAAGTAGCAACACAAACACGTAATTTATGACATTACAAAAGATATTAAAAATAGTCTAGGCCACATGAGGCCGTCAAAACAAAGTAAAGTTCTGGTGAATGACAAGGATAACACTCAAACATTGGGGTCAGACTCGGAATAAGCAGTGTTCCGTCCATGCATCGCATCAACAAAATCCATATCTCTCATCCCAACTATGCTCACAGGAGCAAAACTCATCAGATGTACCAAACCGGCTCCCTGAAACTCTGCTGCATGAGGATTACTCAACATCTGAATAGGCTCTGAAGACAAGGCAGAAGAAACCAGAGTCTCAACTCCAAAGCTAGCACCAATGGTAGACATGATCACAGAACAGTCCAAACCCAGATTGCTCAACCCTGTACTGATCGACAAAACTGAAAACGGCTTGCTAATCCCAGCAGAAAAAACAACGTCAGCTCCTGTACCTGTAGAAACAAAACTAAACACACCACCAGAAGGCATGGAGGAGCTAGGATAAGCTTGGAGATGGGTGTGAATAAGTATGGCAAGTACCCAAGCAGGAAGAGCATAGGGATCAGACTGACAGGCATCAAGATTATCAAAGAGTTGACCAGCAGAAGGGTTAAGAGCCGAAGAAAAGCACGCCGACCTCCGAATCCCGACATGCAAATCATCGGCCTGATGGCGAGCTCTCTCAAATCCTAAGGTCAAGTTCAGTATTATGAGCCACTTGGCCACAACGAAGAAAGCCATCTCGATTCAAGGAAGTCAAGCATATTTGTAATAGCAGTGGTCTTGGGTAAAGTTTAGGCGAGAAAAAGATGTGCTAGAGCGAACCAGGAGTGGTGCACTTAGAGGTGGTAAACCTTGGAAAGGGCTAAGTGCATTAGGACGGTGGTATATCCAGGCGGAGGGAAGGTCAAGAATGCTGGGACCAATCAAAGTCGTAGAAGGTGGTACAAGCTTATCAGCAGGGCGACTACTAACTTGAGCTCGGGTACAGAGTTCTAAAATAAGACACGGTAAAGGCATGTTACCATCTCTACGACGGCTACTGACAAACTCAACAGCCTTCCTAGGAATGATTTGTCCTACATCGACATGGATCTTCTTCAGAATCGTAAGTGCAAGACAAGCTTCTTCATAAGTAAACGCACCAACATGTCGAGATGGATTTTCTCAATCCAGGCAGCAGAGGGGTCAAAGGCAATTTGAACCTCGAAAGCTTTCTTTTGCACATTCGCCTCTTGATCAAGTTGCCAAACTGTGGAATAATCCTTGTCGTATGGAACATCAAGAATACCATAAAATGCAT
This sequence comes from Gentiana macrophylla, assembly GCA_026214975.1. Classification (NCBI taxonomy): domain Eukaryota; kingdom Viridiplantae; phylum Streptophyta; class Magnoliopsida; order Gentianales; family Gentianaceae; genus Gentiana; species Gentiana macrophylla. The sequence continues at coordinate 44,128,807 of CM047808.1, read as the reverse complement.
TAATAACCTCAGGCGTAAAAGAGACCTCGACGGCGCGAATGGTAATGGAAGCATCTTCCTCATCTTCCCTAGCTTCTACGATTGAGAGCATCGAATAAAACTCAGCCACCATTGTGGCATTGACAATCTCAGTTCGACTCTCTGCAAGCTTTTGCCAACTATGGCTCTCAACGATTCTACGGATTTTGGTGCTAACAGAGTCAAAAGAAATACCACGCTCAAGGAGTATATTACATTTACCAAAATAAGCATCGTAGTACATAATAGCATCCTTAATAGCGGTCTTACAAAAGGTTATCGCTTTTTCTATAGAAGTGAGAGCACGGGGTTGTGGGACGGGTAAAGGTACGGTTTTAGCACTAGTCTTACGTTTTTTGCTTGAGTCACCCCTACGAGAGTTGGGACGGGCTGAGGATTCGGCCATCGCTAAAGTGGTGGTCGACAACAACAACAATTCATCCAACAAGAGTCAAGCCCATTTTCCAATTTCAAATAAAAAATGATGAACAAAACTGAAGGAATAAATGAAACGAAAGGAATGCCTGTTACCTTGTTGTTGCGTTGATTCACCGGAAAAGATAATGAACACGGCCGGAAAAGATTGCAGCTCACCAGAAAAGAGTTGGTGCATCTTCTGACTTGAACAAACCTGTTGCTTCCTTCAAGAGATGAAAATGAGAGGGGACATGAAGAAGAAATTTGAAAATGTGAAGTATGGTGAAAGTGGTGGTTTTTAAAAGAATTTTGGTGAACGGGGGTAAAGAGAAATGAAAAAAGGGAGAAAAAAGGGAAAGAAAATAGATGGAAATAAGTTATGGGAGGAGAGAGAGAAGGAAAAACCGATTTAAATTCAAAAATTGTTGTCCCGGCGCAAACTGAAAATCTTCCGGCGCAGACCGAGAACACTGGCAAACTTTCTGTTTTCCTTCTTCAATTCCAGCGCACACCGAAAACCTTATGGCGTAAACCAAAAAGTCACGGTGCACGCCATGTATACTTGCACCCAAAACAAAAACGTTCCTTCACAATCCGGTGCAAACCGGCTCAATTTCGACTCAAACCGAAATCTAAAAAGTCCCCAAAAGGTCCATTATATAGCTCTATATCCAATATCATTCACCAAGCTAACCAAGCATGCTTTCACACAAAAGATTATACAATGGAGGGCTGCCTCCCGGTAGCGCTTTTGTTTAACGTCGTTTGCTCGACGGGATTATATGGTAGAAAAGATGGAATTATAAAGATTATCGTGCCTGGACACTACTAATCACTACTCATATAAGCACATAGCAGTTAAGCATAGAAGAACCAACCGAAAGATAGATGCTTTATGAATAATGAAAAGATAGTAACCGTATGTTGCTAAATTTATAGTTTATAGCTAGACTATTCCATGCTATAGTTAGATGGGGGATCGTTAAGGAACATCACCTCCTTATTTGAGGTATTCCTTCCTTTTCAATGAATAGCTTCACCCTGTGGCCATTTTCCATAAAGGTAGTTTCTCTGTCACTTAACACCACAGCTCCCGATCCATGAACTTTTGTCACCATCAATGGTCCTGTCCGCCTAGACTTAAGTTTACCTGGAAACAATTTCAAACGTGAATTGTACAAGAGCACCTTCTCACCCACATGGAACTCACGATGAAAGATTCTTTTATCATGAAAGGACATCGTGCTTTTCTTGTAGATTCGGGCATTCTCACAAGAATCAAGACGAAACTTTTCAAGTTTCATGAGTTGGAGAAATCTATGTTCACCAATGGCCTTAGGATCAAAGTTAAGAAACTTGATAGCCCAAAAAGCTCGATGCTCTAACTCAACCGGAAGATGACAAGACTTGCCAAAAACTAGTCTATAGGGGGAAGAACCAATCAGTGTTTTAAAGGTTGTCCGGTAGGCCCATAATTCATCATCCAATTTCACCGCCCAATTCTTACGATTGGCATCAACAGTTTTTTCAATAATCCTTTTTTACCTTTCGGTTTGATATTTCAACTTGCCTAATTGTCTGTGGGTGGTACGGTGAACCGATCTTGTGCTTCACACCATATTTCTCAATCAATTTGGTAAATGGTCGATTACAAAAGTGAGAGCCTCTATCACTAATGATAGCCCCGAGGAATACCAAATCTCATGAAGATGTTATTTTTAAGGAATTTCATCACCACTCCGGTATCAATGGAGGATAGAGCTTGGGCTTCAACCCATTTAGAGACATAGTCAACCATTACCAAAATGAACTTTTTTCCAAACGATGGAGGACATGGCCCAATGAAATCGATGCCCCATACCTCAAATAGTTCACACTCCAATATAGGTTGGAGAGGCATTTCATGCTTCTTGGATACATTTCCCCATTTCTGGCATGACTTATAAGATCGTGCATAGCGATGTGCATCTTTGTACAATATTGGCCAATAAAAACCACATTGCAACACCTTGTAGGTGGTTTTCCACCCTCCATGGTGGCCGTCAACCTCACGACCATGGAAAAAGGATAAGATACTCAAAATTTCACTATCGGGGACGCATCTCCTTATGATGTCATCCGAACACCTCCGAAAAAGGTCCGGTATTTCCCAATAGTAGAATTTCAAGTCATGAAATAACTTCTTTTTCTTTTGCCACGTCCAATGAGAAGTACTCACAAGTAAAATAATTAACAATGTTACCAAACCATGGCGATCTCTCCTTCGGCATAGAACCGGCTTTGATAAGTTGCATCATCGGGGGAGCATCAACCATGAGGACTTGTTCGTCCGGAAACGAATCTTTGATCTCTCTTCTTGTACCTTCTTCTTCAACATATTCCAACCGACACAAGTGGTCCGCGACCACATTCTCACTACCTTTTTTGTCTTTGATTTCAATTTCAAATTCTTGAAGTATGAGAATCCATCTAAGAAGCCTCGGTTTCGCATCCCTCTTCCTCAATAAATACTTCAACGCTACATGATCGGTGTAAATAGTAAATTTAGAACCCACAAGATAGGAGCGAAATTTGTCCAATACGAACATTATTGCAAGTAGCTCCTTCTCGGTTGTTGCGTAATTGATTCGCGCTGCATTCAATGTTTGGGATGCATAGTAGATTGTTTTAAGAACATTGTCATGACGTGGGCCTAACACGGCCCCAACTGCCAAATCACTTGCATCACATATGAGTTCAAACGGTAAGCTCCAATCTAGCGCCACAAGAACATGCACACTCGTCAACCGCTTCTTCAAAGTCTCAAATGCCTCCACGCATTTCTCATCAAAATTGAAAGGTACCTTTTTTTCAAGTAGGTGACTAAGAGGCTTAGCAATGCAAGAAAAATTCGCAATAAATCGTCGGTAGAATCCGGCATGCCCTAGAAATCCTCTTTGATCATTGCCTTGTCAACCTCAATGCCTTCTTCTGAAATTCTATGGCCTAAGACAATACCATCTGATACCATCAAATGACATTTCTCCCAATTCAAAACCAAATTTGTGTCCTCACAACGTTGCAAGATGCGTTCCAAATGAGACAGGCACTCTTTAAAAGAATCTCCAAAAATGCTAAAATCATCCATGAAAATCTCGAGAAATCTCTCTACCATGTCGGAGAAAATAGACATCATGCATCTTTGAAATGTGGTTGGTGCATTGCCTAGTCCAAAATGCATTCTCTTATACGCTTGAGTTCCATAGGGACAAGTGAAAGTCGCATTCTCTCTATCTACATCCGTAATGAATATTTGTAGATAGCCTGAATAACCATCAAGAAAGCAATAAAACTTATGACCGCACAATTGTTCCAACATTTGAACAATGAATGGAAGTGGATAATGGTCTCTCTTGGTATGATCATTTAGCCTTCAAAAATCGATATACATGCGGTACCCTGTGACTTCTCTTGTTGGAATCTATTTGTGCTTGCCATTCTTTTTAACTGTAAATCCACCCTTCTTCGGTACAACTTGGGTAGGACTTACCCACTCACTATCCAATATAGGAAAAATAATACCCATCTCAAATAGCTTCATAACCCATTTCTTGACAACCTCTTGCATATTGGGATTAAGTCGACGTTGCAGTTGGGTGCATGGCTTTGCGTCGTCATTCAAAATGATTTTGTGCACACAGATTTCGGGACTTATTCCTTGAATGTCCGCCATTGTCCATCCAAACACTTTCTTATGTTGCCTAAGCATCCTTAACAATTAATCTTCCTGCAAACTGGTTAGTGACGATGAAATAATAACAGGAAGTAGATTGTCATTTTCAAGAAAAGCATATTTAAGGTTAGAAGGGAGGGGTTTTAATTCCAGATTCCTTGGTGGCTCATCCACCGAAGGTCTCAGCACTGGTCAATTTAGTTCCAACTCCAAATATCGGTGCCATGGTTGCTTCATAAAAGAACGCCGGCATCCAAGTGAAAAATCACTTCATGCATCTTTTCATCATTCTTATCTCCTTCATAAACTGATAAATCCAAACATTCTTCGAGCTTGTCTTCAAAGGCTTGCAAGTTAGTACACTCCACACAAATAGAAGATAGAGTATCTAGAAAAGAACATGACTCGTGCGAATTGTATGGATGTTTCATTGCCTTGAAGATATTAAAAGTGACTTTATCCTCATTGACTCTCAAAACTACTTCACCTCATTAAACATCAATAAGAGTTCTTCCCGTGGCTAGGAATGGATGACCAAGAATAAGGGGCGTTGAATACCCTTCATCCATTTCCATGACCACAAAGTCAACTGGGAAGTAAAATTTAACAACCTTAACTAACACATCTTTGATGACTCCCTTAGGACGTTTAATGGACCTATCTGCAAGTTGGAGAGTCATATCCGTGTGTTTGAGCTTTCCTATTCCAAGTTTCTTGTAATCCTCATACGACATGAGGTTTAGACTCGCACCGAGATCGCAAAGCACCTTCTTAAACAATAATCCCACAATCTCACATGGGATAGTAAAACTCCCGGGGTCTTTAAGTTTAGGTGGAATCTTGTGTTGCAACACTGCAGAGCATTCCTCATTTAGACAAATGTTCTCGTACTCTTCTAAACGCTTTTTATTCGAGAGGATATCCTTAAGAAACTTTCCATATGTGGGCAGGTTAATTAGTGCTTCAATGATAGGGATGTTAACATTTAGATGACGAAACGTATCAAGAAAACGTGCACACTTCTTATCCGTCTTCATCTTTTTTATTTGTTCTCTAGGGGTTAGGGTAAAGACTCAAGATCAATGATTTTAGGGTTAGAAGTCATACCTCCCTTACCTTTGTCCTTGGATGAAGATGGTGATGCTTCCTTGAACGTTTTTGCATTTGGTGGGCGCCATGTATCATCATTTTGCACCGTTTTCTTTGAAAAATGCCCAGAATTTCCTCATGTACTTTCGGTGTGAACCGACTTGCCTGCAAAACTCTCTGGTTTCTCCCCTGTAATTCCGGCATGAACCGGGCTGAGTCCGGTGTGAACCGGGATGGTTTCAGCATACGCCGGCCTTGCATTGGGAGTTTCTTCCCCAACATGATCATTGAATAAGGTTCTCAAATCACTAGCTCTCGACTTTTTCAAGATTCTTAGAATTTTTACCCATTCTTCGTCTTCATTTTCCGCTTCAACATGTCTATCATGCCTCAAGAAATCATAGACAGTCTTTTCTTCCTCTTCACTCAATTCTTTTTCTTCCGCTTTGTTCAACTGTTCCTCAAACTTATCATCCAAATCATCTTCTACTTTATTATTCCCTGATATTTCCACTCCATTACTACCGCATACTCTTCCACTTTGAGTAATGATTGCATTCACTTACCTCAGGTTTCTGTCGGTGTTGCTTGGAAGTCCTCCCGGAGGTCTACTATTATTTTTTCCCCTTCTCTACTCAAATGCTCTTCAACATTTCACATAGATGCTTCTATTGTTTTCATCCTCATATCATGTCCAATCATAGACAATTTCAAGGTTCCAACGTCCTTCATAACTGTACTTATAGAAGTCATCATGGATTCCATATTTTTAGCTTGAGTAGAAACAACACCCATGATGTTCTCCGTCAACTTTTCACATTCGTCAACTCCTTCCGTAGATGGAATTGAACTTTGAGTAACGGGAATGCTTTGTGTGGTGTGTTGTGGGTATTAACGACTCAATGGTTGTTGGTGGTGTTAATTCGAGGAATTTCATTGGTAGCTTTGGTTTTGAGCATTAGCATTATATGAGCTCTTGTATTGAGTGGGATATGGTGGTTGCTCTTGCTTGCTTGTGTTTTCGGACCAACGGAAAGTAGGATGGTCTCTTCAAATGGAATTGAAGGAGTTTGAATAAGCATCGTTCAAGTTCCGATGTTGTTGCTTGAAACTCACTTCTTCCTTTGAGTACCCTTTGGATTCTTTTATTCCCAATGACATGTTGTCATCGTTTCTCATTCCATCATTCAAGTTATCATTGAATGCATTGCCTTCCGAGTTTGAGCTTTTGCTTGCATGCATACCATCAAACTTCCTATTAAGAGTCTTCAATTGTGCTAAAACTTTTGAGTTAGTGGTAGACTCACCCACAAATGCAACTTTCCTTGTGCTAGAACCGGTTTCCCACATTCTATTATTCTTGGAAATCTTCTCAATAGCATTATATACAACTTGTGCTTCACTCATCATCAAAGAACCACCACATGCATGAACAACATCCGTGACGTGAATCCTTTCTCAACTTTCGTCAAAAGAGTTGAATTTGCATGTCAAGAGAATAACCATGATCGGGACAAGCTCTCAACAACTTATTGAATCTCTCCCACGCACTTCCGAGTGTCTCTTCGGATCCTTGTCTAAAATTGGCAATCTCAACCTTCAATTCCAAATTCCTTCCTAGAGTAAAGTATTGCTTTAAAAACTCATTCTGGATTTCTTTCCAACTTGTCAAGGAATGATACGGGAGTGACATAAACCAATCTCTAGACTTCCCTTTGAATGAAAAAGGAAACATCGACATCCTTGTCAACTCTCGATGAATACCTTGACTTTTGGCCATGTTACACAATTCTTCAAAAAGATATAGGTGGTTATGCGGGTCTTCGTCATCTTCACCAAGAAATTGGGCTCTTATGTCAATCAATCCAAAAAGATGGGATTTCACCTCAAAGTTATTTGCTCCATCATTGGGTAGGCGAATTGGATTGTTGGTTTCATTTATTCTCAAGGTTTGATCACAAATAGGCCTTGGGTTTGGAGGGTTATTGTTGTTGTTATTAAGGTTGTCGGGTTCGATTTGGGTTGTTTCGGTTATAAGAATTTGGTTGTTGTGGTTTGGTGGGGTGGAGGATTTTGTAGAGGTGGGTTTGGATTGTCGGATTTTGTGCATGACCTTGGGTATGGTTTAGCCCTTGTTCACCTTGTGCATCTACAAAGTTTTCATCCATTTCGCTCCTTGGTTAGACGATCCTTGGGAAGTTTCTTCTCCATGTTCCAAACTTCGACGTGCTTGACTATTCTTTTCTCTGCGATCTTTCCTCTAATAAATGTATTAATATCCGGAATGAGGGAGTATGGGAGCCTTACCACTTCGAGTTCGATTGCATCCACTACAAGATAGAAACAACAAGAAAACAATCAAATAACACTTGGCAACTTACCAAGAGGTAAGCACCAAAGAAACAAAATAGAAATGAGATTAGAAAAGTTTTGACTTATTCTCAAGAATTTTAAGCTAATACAAGTAGTAACGCTACACATTCCTAGAAATGGTGTCAAAATACTTGAAGGGTAATTTCTAGGGTCCAACATTACCGGCGTTGTCTTTGGGTCAATTGTAGTCTAGTAAGTGGTCAGGTCGTATCCACGAGGAATGCGAGGTTAAACACCAATTAGCTATTATCATCTTGATCAAAGTCGTAAATAAACGAGAAAGTAAATGTTCTAACCTCTATTATTAATGGATAATCAAATGGTAAAAAGACCTAACCAAGGCAATTTCATTGATCAGGCAACCTCTTATAGCATCTTGGGAACGATTACCATGAGACTTCCAATGATGGTCAAATGTGTGAAACGGTGCATTCTAAGCTAACAATCTCCTCTCATACAGAGTGTAGGAAGTCACATTATGCCTCCTCCTTGGCTAAGAACCCTAGACCTAATGATTCGATATGATAAACACTAGAATGCAAGAACTAGTCAACTCCCGGATAAGAAATTGAACTCCAATAAAGGTCAAGTTTACCTTCCGGTTCTCCTACCTCTTTCCACACCTAATAATATCTCTGCTCGGGTATCCACTAAGTGTGTGTGCAAGCATTGGTTAATTACTCCAACACAAACAAACCATACAATGCAAGCAGGAAAAGATTCAACACAAATGAAACTAAAAAATATCAACATTCATTCTCAATCAACCATAAGAGATTAACTATCACAACTACATCACCTTGGCTAGTGTGGAACTAGCCACTCATGGATATGAACACCAACATGTCAAGGTTAGTATGCATATCAATGAGAACAATTAAGACAAAGTAAAGCTAAGAATTTACCAATAACAAGATATGAACTTGAAAAGGAAACTTTCATTCAACTTCAAAGAGCTTCAATAGAGTTTGATACACAAAGTAATCCAAAAGATCAAACTAAGAATTCTTAATGTTTACAATTGCATTTAAGAGCTAAATATATAGTGATTCGGCTAGGAAATCCTTGAGGTGGAGGTGCCTTCAAGATGAGCGAGAGAGTGGTAGTTGAGTGATATTGCAAAAATGAGTAAATGAGCTCTTTAAATTTCTTTGAATTGATTTCCGGTTTCACCGGATGAGATCTCGGTTTGAACAGGTGCTAACAAGGTAGTTGAGATCTGACATAATGCATAAATGCTTCAGCTGATATAATTTTGAATTCTGGTTTAAGCCAAAGATGTTCTGGTTTGCACTGAAGATGTTCTGGTTTGCACCGAAGATGTTCCGTTTGCACGGATACACAGACTTTGAATCCTATACGGTGTGCACCAGATGAATTTCTGTCTAATCCAGATAAATAACAAAAGTGAAGATCCTCCTCTTGATGCCTAGATTGCTTCTCAAACACTCATTAAGCTTTAATATCTCCCAAGATTCAAGCTCCAAGCCTCGGTATCTGTGCTACAAGACAAAAACACGAAGATACCATGGGTAAATCTGATAACAAAATTAGGCACATAAGCTTCAAAATATGCCGAAACGATTAGTTTTAATAATATTTACTATATACAAGATATGGTCTAGTTCATCACAATATTCTCTCAATTTGATATGAAAACATCACTAAACGCTCAAGAAATGGGAATAAAACATAGTAAAATGCATCATCTGGTTGACTTACATCAATTATGTATATCAATAAACGCGGATCTTCTGAGGAAAATCAGGGAAATCAATTCACATAGGAATTCAAATCAAACGGGCAAAATTTTAAAGAGGCATTGAATTCATCACCTATAAATACTAGAGTTCAAGAGACAGAATAAAACAACAAGAATTACATAACTGGAACTCTGCTGAATTCAAAACTCTCAAGGCCATCAAAGTATCAACTTAAAAGATTCGAATTTGTAGAAAGCCAAAGCTTCAAAGTTATATCAAGCAAAAACATTTGAATCGGAGTCATATATTCAAAGTTAAATCTAGATCTTTGACTCAACAAAATATCATGATTAAAACACTTATACCAATTGTTCATGAAAAGGTTGATCATTGAAGCACTGTAGCTGTGAAGGTATGAAGCAAATAAAGCAGAGCAATATGCCAAAGAGTTGTGTCACTATGATAGCATGTGAAAAAGTTCATCTTCAAAGGAGTAGTGGAGGATTGAATCTGTGAAGCAGTCGGGGCTAATTTGCAAATGACAGATAATCCAAATTGTGAAGCTAAGGAATTTTAGTCAAGGACAATCAGTGCTATTGTATTTAGTGTAACATACACAATAGTGAATTCCCTCCTACATCACAAGGATAAGGGAGACGTAGAGGATTACACAACCTCAAACTTCCATAAACAAACTCGATGTCTCATTTAATTACCTACATATTTACTTTACTGCAATTTATATTCAGCTAAGTATCATAACTGATATAATCAATAAGACAATTAAACTCTCAATCGAATTTGTGAAAAGATTTTATGAGTTTTTCAATTTGCGCTCTAGATTCAGTTGAGCTTTATTTCAGCTGAGTGAAAAAGTTTTAAAAGATAATAAGTTCATTCACCCTCCTCTAAACTTATTTCAAGCCTTAAAATGACCAACAATATCTTCTTAGTACAAATAAAAGAGTGAAATCAAGCCAAGCTTAGTAAGGAGAAAGAAGATCAAAAAAAAGATTCATATATGTCGGATGCCGGGAGACATGACATGTGTCTACTTCATCCAGTTCAAAAAATTAAAAGCACAACTTGAAAAATACATGAAACAACTTTACAAGCATTTCTTGAACATAAGAAAACCTTCTTTAAAAACGACTTGGACAATGCATAGAAAACAAGCCTATTAACTACGTTCATTTCATATTGCATGTCCTTGTTCGTTATATTACTTACTATATTTAGCCTGCTGATCAAACTTACATAAATTATCTATCAACCCATACTTTAGTTGTCAACTAACTGTAAACTGTTCGAGTCTTGTCTCATGTACGTGTTTCCTATCTACATAGCATATCCATGTTCTTGTCTTGACTGTTTTGTTTCATGTTTCTTAGTAACTTAGCATGAGGGCTTGTTGCAACACGGGTAATATGACTAGCCATACATCCAACTTGGGTCTGGGTGACGGCACTCTTGTAATACATCGTCTTAAGAATGAAATGGGTAATACAACTAGTCATACATCCAACGTTGGTCTGGGTTACAGTACTCTTGTAGCACATTTCAAGGTCACTAAATAAATACACGTATTAGCACAAAAGTTCATGTTAAAGTCCATACCTATCCTATGAGAACCTACTGAGGCCATAACAACACTGAGCTACAATCCTATCTTCAATACTCAACCAAAACGTATAAAATAGGAAAGAAAAGTAACTAGATAACATAATAACGTTCAGAATACACAATTTAGATGATACTTGTCAAGACATCGTGCAGTTTAACACAAATCAGTATCCAAAACAACTTTAAAACATACTCTTCAAACTAAAAATGGAACATTTTGATAAGAGGAACTCCTTACCTTAAAAATGAGCCAAACTACGAACTGAATAGCCACTAACTGCCAAATCTATGTGTATCTACAAACCAACAACAAATCTATCATAAATCTTATCAAAATCTACCACTACAAAGATCAAATCTAAGAATTACTACGAAAATATTAAAACTTGCCTTCAAGAAGAGATACAATGCCTAAATCATCATCTACAACCCTAAACTGCATCGATTTCAGCACTCTTATCCGCAGGACAAAGCCAGGAAAGTCAACGCTAGGTTTACCGATATGCTTTCCTAAGAGGTGCACTCGGTTAAACGTGTCAGGCCTTCTCTAAAACCTCAAAAACACGAAGCTGGGGAAGTCTTGGACTACCTGTAGGCTTTTTATGGGTGTTTCTAAGGCTAGGTCGGTTTTTAGGTGACTTGTATGCCAAGAAAGCTTAATTAAATATTAGGATATTTACATTTATTTATATATTGTATTTACTATAATTATTATTTATTGTAATTATTATAACCTAGTTCTAGAAGCTTCCCTGAAGTTGTATATATACAATTGTACCTGTACATACAAATCACGAATGGAAAACACTTTTCATTCAATTATTATAGCATGGGATCAGAGCTTCGAGACACCAGTCTCCTGATCCTCGTTCGTTTATTCGTTCCTCTTTTTACTCCCTCGTCTTTCCGGTTACATTTGTTCACCAAGCCTTCTTCTCTCTGGTAATATTCTTCCCACTACCACCACCACCACAGCTCCTCCAAAAAAATTGCATCCTTTCCTCATGTTTCTCTCTCCTACCTCAACCTGCTATTTCCGCTATTCAACCCCCCTCCCGTGTTACCATGTTTTTTTCCGGCCAGCTCTCCAACATAACCCACATCTCCCGCTGCTTTATTCCTTTCTAATTTAGTAGCTGATCCACAGGTTTTGTCATCTTTTATTTTACCATCATCACAAAAAAGGCCAATTTCCATCGCTGCATTATTCGTTTCTAATTTTGTAGCTGTTGAGCATGTTCATTAGTTGAGGTTTTGTTGTCTTTTATTTTACCATCAGCGCCAAAATAAATGGTACTCTATGTGCCCACACCAGCAGCAGCTCGGCCTCTCTTTCACCCGAGACCTTATCTCGGCAAGTGTCAGTTCTATGGAACCTAGGTCATTCCGCCAAACGATGCCCGACATGTCTCTTCTTTCAGCAGATGCAGCCAGCTCACCCTTCGACATTTCGACCCCTCCTCCTCAGGCACACCCGGCTCAGAACAATTCAGCTCTGTGGATGCTTGATAGTGGGGTGTCTCATCATATGACCAATAATCTCAGTTTGGTATTGCTTCATGAACCCTATGCAGGTGGTGATACAATTATTATCGGTGATGGTAGCTCTCATCTTATATCTCATATTGGTTGTGCACTCTCTCATCCCCTACTTCTACATTTCGTTTATCTAATGTTTTATGCGTCCCTACCCTTTCACAGCATTATTATATGTTTCTTAATTCTACTGTGACAATAATGTAACCATTGAATTCTTACCTGATTCATTTCTTGTGAAAGATCCACACACAGGCACATGCCTCCATCGGGGCCAAGCTAAAGATGAATTTTATTATTGGTCTAATAGTCCTTTTTTCATTTTCAGTCAATAAAGCTTCATCCATAACATGGCATCATCGGTGTGGTCATCCTGCCCTTCCTATTATTTAGCATTTAGCTAAAAACAAACAATTTGAATTATCTTATGTTGCTTTTCCCCGTGCGATGTGTGTTTGCATAGTAAAAGTCATAGGTTGCCCTTTAGTGATTCTATTTTACGTTCTTACCGTCCTCTTGAAATTATTTACTCTGATGTTTGGACTGCTCCGCTTTATTCTGTTGAATGTTTCAAATACTATGTTATTTTTGTTGATCACTTCACGCACTATGTCTGGCTTTATCCTTTAACTCGCAAATCCGATGTGCCTGCTGTGTTTGGAAAATTTACCCTACATGTCGAAACTATTTTTCTACTAAGATTCAAAAATTTTACTCTGATAATGGTACTGAGTTTATAGCTCTTTGTTCCTTCTTGTCAACTCGTGGTGTCACTCACCACACCTTTCCACCACACACTTCTCAACACAATTGTGTCTTGAACGCCCGTCATCTTCATATAGTTGAAAGCGCTTCTAGCCCTTCTCCAACATGCCTCTATACCTCTTTTTTATTGGTCCTATGCAGTCAATGTTGTTGTTTACCTATCGTATGCCTACTCCTGTTCTTGATATGGTATCTCCCTATGAAAATCTATTTTCCGAATCTCTCAACTATACCAAACTTCGAGTTTTTGAGTGTCTGTGTTATCCCCTGCTTAAACCGTATACCAATCACAAACTCGAATCCCACTCCATTTCGTCCGTCTTTCTTGGTTACTCTCTCACTCAAAGTGCTTACCTTTGTTATGATCTCCCCTCTCACTGTCTTTATATCTCTTGGGATGTTCGTTTTGTCGAAGATATTTTCCCTTTCTCCTATCACCCTCTTCGTGACTCATCCTCCACCTTCGAACAATTTCTCCCTTGTTATTTGATTGACCTAAACTAAGTTCGATTATGACTTTGGTATTCAATGTCCATGAGGGCTCTCCTCCTTGCTCATTTGGAGGCTTATATTTCGGTGGTATGGGTTTTGGATTCCAACCATATTATAAGTTTAACCCATACACTTCACCATACAACAATAAGTGGGGGAGTCCTCCAAGTTCTCAGTTTCCACACACTAATGCCTATTCGTAATATGCTCAACCATCACAAATACCTTCTCCTCCATAAAAGAGTTCGACCGATATGTTATTGGAGCAAATCAACAAGACTTTGCAAGAGCAAGGTCGGGAGTTGAGGGATATTAAAACGAATGCTACTACTCTTCAATCGGCAATAAAGAATTTGGAGAACCGGGTAGAGCAATTTATTGAGAAGAGGAAGGTTGGGAGGAGTGCTAAAAATGATGAAATTTTATTTGCTCCACCGTCGACTCTTGAGGTAATCACCCATCACGAGTGTTATGAAGAATGTATGAATCATGCTACTAGTGAATCATTTATTCCTTCTTCTTTGAACCTTATTGAAAAAATTGTGGGGGTGGATCATATAGAATATGTTGATGTTGTGGTTGAGCCAAAATTTTATTGCTTGGTGTTTGAATCTTTGTTACTTGGCATATGCTCTAATTCGGGGAAATTGACTTCATTGTGTTGCACGGTGAATTTCTTGAACCAATTTTGGTGGTGGGGATTGAACCCATTGTTTGTCTTACCCCATTTTAATGGTGTGCTCAATTATTTTGATTTGTGTAAGGAAATGCAACGGTTTGCTCTCCTTTGGTATAACTATCCTTAGCATTGTTGGGGGTAGAGAGTCGAACTAAGGACTTTAAACTTAGAATATTTTAGATATATGTTTTTATTTTTGTTAAAAAAATAAAAATGGATGAAAGTTTTTTTTAATCGCCATGTTCTTAAGGCTATTGAGCAAAAGATGTGCAATTTTTTTTCTTTCATTCCACTCGTGCTTCTTTGCTTTTCTTTTAGTTTCTTAATAAGTCAAGCCAATGACGTAAAACAAAGCGCCTTGTGGAGTCAACCAACTTTTTCTTTGTTTGGTTGTATTAGGAGTGAGTCTTAGGTAAAAGAATAGAGAATTTTGGCTAGGAAAAGAGCTCTCGAGTGGAACTTCCTTTTCATCCTTTGATCGGACTTGGTTTGGTATCACTTTGGCCCGTTTTTGCCCTTATTTTATGCATGGATGTTTGATTCACTTTTTATTATCTTTTCATCTCATATGATTTGAGTTTGGTACCTTCGGCGATACTATGATAATGTATGTGACATTGATTCTTCATTATATCTCGTTATCTATTGCTTACTTTTGGCACGGTGGTTGTTCCCCATGCATGCGTTTTCATGGTGTCTTTGTTTCACGGCTTTAGGTATTTGAGATCGAGCTTAGTAGGATATCTCACATGCATTTTTCGTGCCTTCTGCCGGGTTAAGCTAAGCCTTCTTTCCTTTATCATTCATACACCGAGGACAAGTGTTGCATTTAAAGTGGGGTGGTAGGCTTAGCTATGATATATGCTTCGTTGTTGATTGTAGCCATTGTGTTGTATGCTTATCGTTTGGTCACTACTTATAGTAAAATTGAGCTATTTATTAAATTTTTCCAAAGTTTTGATGTTGCATTCGTTTGTTGAGCCATCACATTGATAAGATAAGCGGTTTAGTGAATGTTCAAATGCATGTTACTTGGCTTACTACCTTACCTTGTGAATGGGATTTTCACGCATACGTATAGCTTCAATTTCATGAACCGCAGTAACTAGTGACCGATTATGGTAGACTTAGGCATAATTCGGCTACCTAAAACTCATATCATTAACTTCAAGACGAAATAGAAAGGCCGAACTTGGTAGAGTTTGGGATGACAGTTATGGTTTTTTTTTTTACCCGACTGTGAGCCAAATAGCCATCCCATGACATATTCCACGGTAACCCCTCCAAGCCTTGGTAGGATGGTTAGACCCCATCGACACTTAGCCATTTCTATTTAGCCCGTAATTTCCTAACCTTGAGCCTAATTTGTGGTGCAGATTCCTTGAACACCCTACGAGTTAAGATTAATCTTTTCATCTAGATCACACACACTTGCTTAGGCAAGTGTTGGGTGGCAGAGTGGTTTGTTTGTATAGAGGAGTTGTTATTACGAGCTATTTCATGATATTGGAGGGTAGGATCTTGATTCATTCTTTGTGTATGTTATGGCCTTTGACTCAAACCTAGTAAAATCATTGTATAGTGTAGCTTTATAAATTCAAAAGTCAAGTGAAAAAAAAAAGTGTTGAAAGTAATAAAGGTTGAGTCAAAGAAAGACAAGTGTTTAGGACTCATGTTTTGACTTGTTATGATGTTGGTTTTTGGGATGATTCCTTAATGTAGAAACATGATTCTTACTTTGGCCTCGTTACACTTGAGACATAGTGTGATATTGTGTTCTACTTCATGAATCATGTTTCTATAGTCATTTTGAGCTAGAGAATGATAGAGCTGGCTACGTTTTGTATTGCTACACCCAGTGATTAAGCTTGCTCGTCTTTTCTCTTTGTTGATTATTCCCCAGAAATTCCTTTTGGTTAGCCCCATCCCTAGCTTAACGTTACAACCGTGCAAGTCCTACTCGACCGGTACACTGCCAAGTGACAATGGGTTTAGATGAAGATTGATGCAACTTCAAGTTTTCTGCATTTTGGTACTTAATTCAAGCTTCTTTTCAGTTTATGATTTTAATTTCATGTGTGATTCTTGTTTCTTTCATATAATGATTAGCTAAACTAGTTCATAGCTACATTATGTGAAAATTGAAGAAATCCCCCTCGAATTGATGAAATTGGGAATGTGTAGTGCTTAATTGTTGTTATTTTGATGAATTTATGTCTTAAAACTTGTTCTTAATGCTTGAATTAGCTTGATCACCTAGTTCATGAACACACACACCAATTTTATAAATGTATGTTGTGAAGGAGTGTGGGAAAAGGGGTTTTAAGATCATTTCTTATAATCAACTGAGTGGTTTAGATTGATTAGGGAGTGAGGTTCATTCGATTTTGAAATCGGGCAACTCTAGATCGTTAATCTTGTTTCGGTCAGTTAAATCCTTAAAATGATCGTTGAACCGGCAAAGGTGTTTGATTGTTGCATGGCGTATGACACTAGCTTAGGAGTTTGCACCCATGAATGAGTCGATATAATCATTAGGTAGGTTTGTTGGTTAAGCTCATTCACGAGATAGTCGATTAGATAGGTGAGAGTATTCAGTTGGATCATGATTTGGCTATGTCTCTCTCTATATCTTTTTATATTTAGTTTAAATATCGTTATAGTATAATTCAAAACTTGAATATTCAGAAATCTTGATGACCAAAATAGTGACGATCCAACCTTAACCGGCAATGTACCGGGCCGGATGTACTATAGAGGTGAGCAAGGTCGTATCCCACGGAGAATCAATCAAATACCAAAGTCATAATCGAACTTAGTTTAGGTCAATCAATGGTTGTTCATGTTTTGAATTATACTATAATGATATTTAAACTAAATATAAAAAGATATAGAGAGAGACATAGCCAAATCATGATCCAAATGAATACTCTCACCCCTCTAATCGACTATCTCGGGAATGAGCTTAACTAACCAACCAACCTAATGATTATATCGACTCATTCATGGGTGCAAACTCCTAAGCTAGTGTCAGACGCCATGCAACAATCAAACACCCTTTGCCCGGTTCATCAGTCCACCTTTAAGGATTTAACTGACCGAAACAAGATTAACGAGCTAGAGTTTCCCGATTTCACAATCGAATGAACCTCACTCCTTAATCAATCTAAACAACTCAGTTGATTATAAGAAATGATCTTAAAAGCCCTTTTCCCACACCCCTTCGCAACATACATTTATAAAAGTGGTGTGTGTGTGTTCATGAACTAGGTGATAAAGCTAATTCAAGCATTAAGAACAAGTTTTAAGACACAAATTCGTCAAAATAACAACAATTAAGCACTACCCATTCCCAATTTCATTAATTCAAGGGGGATTTCTTCAATTTTCACATAATTTAGCTATGAACTAGTTTATCTACTCAATATAATGAAAGAAACAAGAATCACACATGAAATTAAAGTCATAAACCGAAAAGAAGCTTGAATTAAGTACCAAAATGCAGAAAACTTGAAGTTGCATCAATCTTCATCCAAACCCATTGTCACTTGGGGAAGAAAGCTTCAATACTCCAACAACAAAGAGAGGAATATATGCTAAATTGTGTTTAATCTAAGAGAAAGAGTGAAATAAGAGCTAATCTAAAGGAGAAAAGTGATGAAAATCGACTCCAAGAGAGTGCAGGTATGAGTTCATATGAAATGGGGGTCAAAAATCTATTTATAAGTGCCAAAAAGTGTGCAAGAAAAGTGATTTTGGCGTGATCCAAAGTCCTCGGCGCACGCTGAAGCTGATCTGTGACTTGCTGTGGTCTCTGTTCTTCTTTGGCGCGCTCCAAAATCCTCGGCGCGCGCCAAAATCTCCGGTGATACACCTACGATGAATCGACAATATCTTTGCATGTAGAGCTCGATTTGAGTGAATCAAAATGCGTTCGAAATAACATTCAATTATCTACAAATTTCATAAATACCACAAGTCCAGACACAGCCTCAAACATTGATCAAATTGCAGATAAATTGAATGTAAGGCGAAAACACCAACTATATTTGATCTGTTTCCATTCCCGGGCTTCGGTTATGCCACTCTAAGTCTCATGCCTTGTCTTTCGGGCTCATAACTCACCAAGATCCTGCATCACAACATTCAAACGCATACCGATCATAACTCTGCACGATAACTAGGGCTCGAAAAGGGTCAAAATATCGTAAAATGGTGAGGTTTTCCATCCATTTGACGGTTTGCCTCAAAGTGTACAATGCATTTTTTCCTATAAATGGTCTAAAACTACCCAATACAATCCATAAGTGTCATAAATGGGGGTTAAAACATGCACCGAAGCATAGTAAAGTTGACTCTCATCATTATTCCCTCGGTCCTCTTCTTCCTCCTCCACCCGCTCCTACTCCTCCTCCCCCTCTTCCTCCGCCGAACATCCAGCCCTCACCGCCTCTATTGAGCCACCTACCCCACCATCAACGTCCTTCACCTCTTCCCACTCATCCCAACCCGAACCCCCACCCGAACCCTCCAACCATATAGTTACTCGAGCCAAAAATAAAATCTTTAAACCTCATACCCCTCATGAACCTTAATGCTTAGCTAGACTCTTAGTTCTTCGACATCTTGAACCATCCACCTATAAACAGGCTTTGAAGAGTTCTCATTGGCGTCATGCAATGTCGGCGAGTTCAATGCACCGTCTCAGTAATGGTTCAGTGGTCTTTGGTCCCTTATGATGGTTCTATCAATTTGGTTGGTGGCAAGTGGATTTATCGGATTAAGCGTAAATTTGTTGCACCATTGAGCGCTAGAAAGCTCGTTTGGTTGTGAAAGGCTTTACATAGCATCCGGGCATTGATTACCTTGAAACCTTTAGTCTTACATGGGCAAGCCTACTACGGTTAAATGCTGGTTCTTGGTCTTCATGGTTTCCCTAGGTTGGACACTTCACGTCGACCTTGATGTGAATAATGCCTTTTACAGGGTCTATCAACGAGGATGTTCACGGCTCAACCCCCAGGTTTGAGGATTTAGATCATCCTCACCGAGTGTGTAAACTTCATAAAGCGATTTATGGTCTCAAGCGAGGCTCTCGTGTGGGGTATTAGGAATTGAAATATTTTATTCACTCTTGGATTCTTCCACTCTGCCGCTGATACTTCACTCTTTATTTATCGTATAGATTCCGTTACTATTGTTGTGCTTGTGTATGTGGGTGATATTATTGTTATAGGTAGCTCTCTAGAGCATGTTCATCACACTATTTCTCAGCTTAGTGCTAGGTTTTTGGCTAGGGACCTTGGTCATCTGTATTACTTTCTTGGGGTGGAGGTCACTCCCAATTCATCTGGTTTACTACTCACACACTCAATATATTTTGGATTTACTTCGTCGCATGAATATGCAAGCTGCTAAACCTGTCACCACGCCGCTCCCTACTTATGTTTTTTCCTAATGTGTCCACGGCTCCTCATGATGATGTTACTCAATTTCGGCAGGTCCTTAGTGCTCTTCAGTATTTACTATTTACTCATCCTGATATCCCTTATCGCGGTTAATAAGTTATCTCGGTGTATCCATGCGCCTACTATTTGGCATTGGACTCTTGTTAAACGTCTTCTTATTTATCTTGTCGGAACGGTGTATCATGGGCTCCAACTCTTTTGCTTCATCGCCTCTTGATTTACATGTTTTTTCCAATGCAGATTAGGGTGGTAACAAAGATGATGACTATTCCTCCACCGATCCACTATCTTGTGTTTCTAGGTCGTAATCTGGTTTCATGGAGCTCCAGAAGCAACCCACGATTGCTTGTTCCTCCAGTGAAGCTAAATATCGGTTTGTTGCTTCTACTGCTGCCGAGTTAACTTGCATTTCTTTCCTTCTGAATGATCTTGGACCTGCTTCTACGTCTACTCCGGTTATCTTTTGTGACAATGTGGGTGCCACCTAGTTATCTGCCATTCATGTGTTTCATTCACGTATGAAGCATGTTGTTGTGGATTATCATTATATTCGTGATCAGGTCCAGAGTGGTGTATTGCGTGTTTCCCATGTGTCCAGTGCGGAACAATTAACTGATACTCTTACCAAGCAACTCACACGGCTCCCCTTTACTCACTTTCGGTCCAAGTTGGGACTACTTCCGTCTTCCCGTAGTCCCACTTGAGGGGGGCGTATTAGGATATTTATATTTATTTATATATTGTATTTCATGTAATTATTATTTATTGTAATTATTATACGTTAGTTCTATAAGCTTTCCTGAAGTTCTCTATATACAATTGTACCTGTACACACAAATCATGAATGGAAAACACTTTTACTCCAATTATTATAGCATTAAACCTTAAAATATTAGGAAAAATCTAATCCGAAAAGACGAAAATACCCTTAATGAAAATTTTGAGGTTTCATAATTTTTTGTTACCAAAACGAAATTACAACATACAGTGATATTTGACAAGAGACATGTATGAATTTATATGCATTGAGATAATTCACCACTTAAGTTGTTAGTTTCTTAGGAAGAAAAACCAAACAAACAACTAACTGTAACTAGTCAAAGGAAGAAAACAAAACGAACGCTTGTGGTCAGAGTTTAACAATTTTTTTAGAAATGAGAAAAAAATATTGACTCCACTACATACCCGTATATCTGTGACAACAAATAATAATGTATTTCTAATACACATTGGTCTTGTTAAAAAAACAATTACACATTGATGTCATACAGATCTGAGTTACGGAAAAATAATATGTTTACTATATAAAATGTCATAACATGTTGCACTTCAAATTTTCTATTCATTGATTAATGTATGACCATTGATGTGTGTTTTAGAATGATCAAAGAAAAAAAAAAATACATGCGTGTTTTAAAAAAAAATTACACTCCCTCCGTTTTTTTTATCTGTCGTAGAGAGAAGAATCATACAGATTAAGAAAGTAATTAATATGTCTAAAATATAGTATTGAATTTTTTTTTTTATTAAAGATGTAAATATTTTGTTGGTAAAGAATTTTTTAATATTGAAAATGTATTTTTTTTAATTAACGATGTAAATATTTTGTTTGTAAAAAAAGAAAAAATAATAAATAATATATTAAAATTATAAAATTATAAATAAATAAAAACAGAACAAGCTCTGAAATATGATAGATAATAAAAAGAGAGATGAGTACACTACAACCTATTGTGAAATTTTCAGTGCCGGATATATGTAATGAATACTAGCCCCACTTTGTTTCTATTTTTTTAAAATTAAAACATTCTTTCAAATCCGGCAAACTAACGTGACATGGCAAAATTGCTTTCTAAAGAATATTTGGCGACTTCTGATTGGCTATCTTGTCTGACGTGTTACTCTAGTCCTGTCATCAGACCCTGCCGTTATCTTAACCTCATAGTAGAAACAAAGTACCCACAGATTCAAGTTCGGCGCAACCATATTTCCCGGTTTATTAAAAAATACTACTAATTAGTTAAATTTCTTTTTCTTTTATTGAGGAATAATCAGTTAAATTTCTAAAAAGTGCTATAAAAAAAAAAAAAAAATCTCTGATAGATTACAGTCAGGTATATACAGAAATGGCATTTCTGGTAAATTATATGTTGAAGAGAGGTGCATATGGGCATATAAAGAACATATACACTGCATAACTTTGACTCTATTTATTTCTTTTCTGCCGAGATTTAAGCATTATTTCTCTTGTCAACCACCATAGCACCATTGCAACAATTCGGATTTCCTCTATTCCAGTTTTTGTCTGAATATTCAGTAGAATTGATGAATTGATGCAGAACTAGAGAAAAAGATCGATCTGTTGGTGCTTTGTGTTTGCTTTGCTTTTGCTACATCTCATCGGCATTTACTCGATCCAGTTTTTACTCTTATCAATCAATACAGTAAGTATGATAGATCTCTTATGGAGGATCCATAGCTTTCATGTTTGTCTGTTTTGTATATGCATGTATGAAATTAAGTGAATTGAGATAACTTAATGTGTTTTTTTCTGTTCTGTATCTTCTGATTTTGTTTGGATTGAATTCGTGCTCATTGAGATAAGTTCATCGATTATATTCTTGCTGGATTGTTGATTGATTTATAAGTTATCTTTTGTCAATTGTTTAAATACTGGTTTAAGCGATTTTGCATGTTAGAAGATAAATTAACTATGATTTACGCAGAGCGGTTTGTTGTGCTAAATGCTTTCTTCACCCTGCTTCCTTTGTAGATCTGATTGGTTAAATTCATTAAACTCGAGTGATGGAAACGCTGTACATATTTCTTTTACGTATAATCAGTTTACTTGTTCCTGCCGATTATTGATCAGAAATTGTTTTTTGCGGAAGGAATTTTTTTTAATAGTGAGGTTCTTTTAAAAACAAATTGATTAGATCGATTCAATTTATTTTTTTTAGTTTCATTTGTAATTTGGAGTTTGCTTGCATATGTGTCATGCCTATGCAGATGTTTCATGCATCTATTGTTCTCATTTATTTGTAATGTTTGTTATTCTGTAGTTATGTTTTGCAAAATTACTGACTTTCTGTGATGCATAGAGTTGTTCTTTTGGCCTGGTTCTGAATTCTGATATTCAGTGCAAAGGCATAAGCTTTGCCTGATTCTTATTGGCTGAGTAGAATTATTGGATGCAGAGTTATTGTTCTGTAAAATGGATTTAATTTATGGAGTTAGAGTGCTTTCATTTCCATGGCTTGTTGAATTGGTTTCCTGACCATTCTCTCAAATTTGATTTGTTGCAGAGCTTAGCTGTTGAGATGGCATCAACAGCTGCGGCATCAGGATGGCTGAGAGGAAAGGTGAAAGCTGTTCCATCTGGTGACAGTTTGGTGATAATTGGCAGCTCCAAGGCTGAAATTCCTCCTGAAAAAGCCATCACCTTATCATCTTTAATTGCGCCTCGATTGGTATGTTATGTTCACCTAGAAAACTGATATGCTTTGTATGTTGCTCTGACGTGTGATTCTAATTGAAGGCAAGGCTATTGCTAATTCCGTTATTTTATTTGCTTATGATGATTTTTCCCTGCTTGTAGGCACGAAGAGGTACAATTGATTTGAGTCATTTGCATGGGAAAGCCGAGAATTTCTCAGGAAGCTATGTATTGGGAAGGTGACAGTGTTTTGATGTCTGTCTTCTTTCCTATGAGCACTTCTATCAGTTCTTGATAATGAGACATATTTGTTCTTGGTTTATTCAATAGGATGTCACTTTCAAAGTAGATTATACTGTGCCATCTATTGGGCGAGAATTCGGCACAGTTTTTCTTGGAGATAAGAACGTTGCTGTGCTGGTTGCAGCGGAAGGCTGGGCAAAGGTTCGTCTCATTTCTTCACGTGTTAAGATGTTAATTCATTTTTTGAAATAAAAGCATCATCATTTAATGGTTGTTGTAGGTGAGGGAGCAGGGTCAGCAGAAAGGAGAGGTGAGTCCTTTCTTAGCAGAGTTGCAACGTGTTGAGGAGCAAGCCAAGCAACAAGGTCTTGGTCGGTGGAGCAAGGTTTGTTTTACAAAATTTATTTTTGTCGTAACTCTACTCTTTTGCACGGGATTCATATATCTACACCTAGTTGCGTCGGACTTTCTTTAGACTAGCTCTCATGTCTTTTTCTTAATCCCCTTTCAATTTCCATTTCCCGTTGTGTCAGCTTTACACAGTTTGGCGACGTTCAAAAGGAAGTCTTAATACATAACTGATTCTATCGTGGCGTCGGTACCTTTTTTTGAAGACAATTATCTTCTGAAGCAACTTTTTCTTGAATTTTTTAGGTTCCAGGTGCTTCTGAGGCAGCCATCAGAAACTTGCCCCCGTCTGCTATTGGCGGTGATCCTAGTAATCTGGATGCCATGGGCCTCCTGACTGCTAAGAGAGGTACAACAATGCAAGCTATTGTAGAGCAGGTTCGCGATGGAAGCACCCTTCGTGTTTATTTGCTTCCAGAATTTCAGTTTGTTCAAGTGTTTATCGGGGGAATTCAGGTATCAACCTGGTTTTTATTTGAATCTTTCATTGTATGGTTTGCTGCTGTCATAAGCTGTTGTAACGGTCCTCGTTTTTTGCTACCAGGCTCCCTCTATGGGAAGAAGAGGTGCATCTGAAAGTGTTATCCAAGCTGCATTATCGACTGATGAACCAAATGGCGATTCTTCTAGTGAAGTTCATTCCGCCCCTTCAGCAGCTCAAAGACTTGCAACCTCTTCAGCATCTGTTACCGAAGTAGCTCCTGAGCCATATGCAAGGGAAGCTAAGCATTTTACAGAGATACGAGTATTAAACAGAGATGTGGGTATCATTCCCTAAGTTTTAGTCAAATTTTGTTAGTAATGTTTTTAATTTCTTCGCAATTGTTCACTTATAAAAATGGCGTATGTATACAGGTTAGACTTGTACTGGAGGGAGTTGACAAGTATAGCAATCTTATTTGCTCAGTATATTATCAGGAGGAAGATACAGCCAAGGATCTGGCACTGGAGCTTGTGGAAAATGTATGTCGTTCATGCAAAATTGCTTAGATAAAAGGATAAGGTGTCTGTAAAAAGTAATCATGCTCTTTTTTTTTTCTGCTACAGGGTCTAGCTAAGTATGTCGAGTGGAGTGCTAACATGCTGGAAGAGGATGCCAAGCGAAGATTGAAAAATGCGGATCTTCATGCCAAAAAGACTCGTTTAAGGATGCATACGAATTATAACCCTCCAGCTTCTGACTCAAAAGCTATTCATGACCAGAACTTCACAGGAAAAGTAAGTGTTGGCCCTGTGGTTGGGAGCAAGAGTGGTATGTACTTCTGCTTGTGAACTCATCTTTTCTGTATTGGCAGGTTGTTGAAGTGGCTAGTGGGGATTGTATCGTTGTGGCTGATGACTCTCTCCCATATGGCGATCCATCAGCCGAGCGACGGGTCAATCTGTCAAGTATTAGATGTCCCAAAATGGGAAATCCTCGAAAGGATGAAAAACCTGCTGCATATGCTAGGGAGGCCAAGGAATTCCTGAGAACTCGGCTTATTGGTCACCAGGTAAACTATTTACTGTCATATTATTTCCCATGTAAGAGAACTTTTTGAAGTACTAATGTAAGTTTCTTTCATCTTAGGTGCGTGTCTCACTGGAGTATTCGAGAAAGGTAAGCTTCGGTGATGGTACGGTTACTGCAGATGGCGGTGCAGATTCAAGAGTGATGGATTTTGGATCTGTGTTCCTGTTGTCTCCTGCTAAGGATGGTGATGATGCTTCTTCTGCTACACCTGCTGTAAATGGTCAGCAGGCTGGCGTAAACGTGGCTGAGCTTTTAGTTAGCCGTGGGTTTGCTAATGTTGTTAGGCATCGAGATTTTGAGGAAAGATCAAATTACTATGATGCCCTTCTTTCTGCTGAGAACAGAGCCATATCAGGAAAGAAGGGTATGCACTCCAACAAAGAACCACCAGTAATGCACATAACAGACCTTCTTACGGTTAGTGGACTAAGATCAATGAGTTCATCTTTTTCAATTTTGTGATGGTTTTCTCAAGCATTTTTCTCTATATAATGTAATAGGCTTCAGCAAAGAAAACAAAGGATTTCTTGCCATTTTTACAAAGGAGCAGAAGGATGTCTGCTGTTGTGGAATATGTCCTAAGTGGTCATCGTTTTAAACTGTTTGTCCCTAAGGAGACATGCAGTATTGCCTTCTCTTTCTCCGGTGTTCGTTGTCCTGGTCGTGGTGAGCCTTATTCTCAAGAAGCCAGCGCACTTATGAGGAGGAAGATCATGCAGAGGGATGTTGAGGTAGTGCAATTTTCTTTTCTTAATTTCGGTTTTTTTTTTTTGTCTTCGATTTGCCAATAGATTTTTGCTTATTTTTGATTAACAGATTGAAGTAGAAAGCGTCGATAGAACCGGTACTTTCCTTGGATCCTTATGGGAGTCTAGAACAAACATGGCTGTGACCCTGTTGGAAGCCGGATTAGCAAAGCTGCAAACTTCCTTCGGTACAGACAGAATCCCAGATGCTCACTTGCTCATGCAAGCTGAGCAGCTTGCCAAAAAGCAGAAATTGAAGGTTAGTAAACAATCAAGCTGGAATATTTTTCGGACACTTTAAAGGCACTTACCGTGTCACCACACCTACCTGGCATCATGCTAAAAATGAACATTCAAAAGTATAGTATGTACAATCGACTTTTCTAAAGTTCTAAAATAAACCATATAAATATATAATCAACTTTCAGAAAAGTTGATTATGACAATCGACCCTATAAAAGCTTCGATTTTCAGCATGGTGTCACAGTTATCTGGGTGTGATGCATTTAAAGATCGTGTTTCTTCTGTTTGATTTTAGTTTGCAGCTTTTGTATTCTGATATATATGTTCCATGCAGATATGGGAAAACTTTGTTGAAGGGAAGAAGTCCCGAGTGGTCCAGCTTCTGAAAAGAGGCACAAAGAAGAGCTAAAGGTCCTTGTCGATAAGTTGAATCTCTCCTCCATTAGCTATAATTCATTTTTTTAAGAGTTTATGTATCTTACTAGTTCATTCTTCCATTAGGTCGTTGTCACAGAAGTCCTTGGCGGTGGAAAATTCTATGTCCAGTCTGCTGCTGATCAGAGGTTGCTCTATACAGAAGCAGCTCGCTTTCGTTAGATCTTCAAGAAGTTCCATTAATCGGTGCCTTCAATCCCAAAAAGGGTGATGTTGTTCTTGCTCAGTTCAGTGCCGATAATTCTTGGAACCGTGCTTTGGTGAGCTTAAAATGCTTCTATTACCAGAACCAAAAATGATACTCCCACAACAGCATGTCATTACAAACTTGTCGACCATGGATATTCAGTGGGACCCATCTCATTCAATGGGTCTCACTATGATCAATGGTCTACAACTGTATTCTGTTTCTACTAGTGGTCATTGAGTGTGTTGTTTCTTCTAATTTATTTGCACAGATTGTGAATACTCCTCGAGGTCCGGTGGAGTCACTGGACGACAAGTTTGAAGTGTTTTACCTTGATTATGGAAACCAAGAAATTGTTCGTTTTGGTCAATTGCGTTCCATCAATCCTTCAGTAGCCTCTGCACCTGGACTTGCGCAATTATGCAGTCTTGCATTTGTCAAGATCCCAAGCTTGGAGGAGGATTACGGGCAAGAAGCAGCTGTGCGCATGAGTGAACATTTACTAGGTGTTCCTAAAGAGTTCAGGGCTGTGATCGAGGAAAAGGACACGTCCGGTGGGAAAGTTAAAGGCCAAGGGACTGGTACTATCTTTTTGGTGACCTTGATTGATCCAGAAATTGATACAAGCATAAATGCTGTCATGCTTCAGGTCTCTCAAACCCTTTCTTTATTTTTTATGCGTGGATCATAATGATTTGAATCTCGAGTTTACAGATTTGAGATACCAATGTAAAGGCTTATAATCATTTGTGTCTCTTATACAGGAAGGACTAGCAAGGTTGGAGAAAAGGAGGAGATTTGAACCAAAAGATAAACAAGTGGTTTTGGATGAACTGGAGAAGTACCAGGATGAAGCGCGTAAAAAGAGGCTCGGAATGTGGGAGTATGGAGATATTCAGTCGGACGACGAGGACTCCGGCCCGCCTGTTAGGAAACCTGCAGCAGGGAAGAAGTAAAAGAACTGAAAGGTTTGTGACCCCCCAA
Source organism: Gentiana macrophylla (assembly GCA_026214975.1). NCBI lineage: Eukaryota > Viridiplantae > Streptophyta > Magnoliopsida > Gentianales > Gentianaceae > Gentiana > Gentiana macrophylla. The sequence goes on along the minus strand of CM047808.1, from coordinate 44,100,737 downwards.
ATGAAGGGATATGGTGAGTTTTTTTTTTATTTATTATAGCCAGAGATTTCGGAACTGATACAAAGGAACCATATGGCATCTCAGATGTTAAAGTAGTAGTCTTTGACGTTTGTAAGCTTTTTCTGTAAAATTTTGACCGTTAGAATTTGTTCCTTGTTGTTTTTTTTGGGTCTCTTAAATTATACAACTTTTCATGAACTGTTAAACCAACATTTCTTAGTCTTTCTTTGGGAGACAGAATCTAGTTGCGGTTTATTTTACCTTGGATCTTTTCATAATAATCTTTGTATTCTTGTTATCTTCCTTCATGTTTCATAAAGGCAAATTTTATCTTAGTCCTAAGATCTTCTATGGTTGTAATCAATCACAATCACTTATTTCAACGGCGTCGCACATGTTTAGAAAATAATCATTTTTTTAACATTTCTGATTGGTCAAACGGGTAATGAACTAATG